>VZQC01012367.1:249736-298003 GCA_009823505.1 Rhizomys pruinosus
TCCTGAAGAGTTGTCTTTATAAAATTTGGTGCACCAGAGTTTGTTGCATATATATTCATAATTGTGAAATCTTCATGGTGAATTGTTCCTTTGATAAAAATGTAATGGCCTTCTTTGTCTCTTCAGATTTCTTTTCCTTTGAAGTCTATTTTGTCTGATATTAAAATAGCAGCACCTGCTTTCTTTTTGGTACCATTTGCTTAGAATATTTTTTCCATCCTTTCACTTTAAGGTGGTGCCTATCCTTGAAGGTAAGATGTGTTTCTTGTAGACAGCATATAGATGGGTTCTGTTTCCTAGTCCAATCTCCCAGTCTATGTCTTTTGATTGGGGAGTTTATTCCATTAATATTTAAGATTATAAGTGATAGATTTGTATTGGTTCCTTTCACCTTATTATCCATTTGCATTTTTGGTCTAGATTTCTACTTCTGCAGTTATGGCTTTATTAATTTCTCTTTCTACATGCCTGGGGATAGTTGCTCCTTTCTTTTGTCCTTTGAATTTCTTCAAGTATTCTCTGAAGGGTTGGTTTTTCTGGACATGTATTCTTTCATCTTGTTTATGTCATGGAAGATTTTTCTCTCTCCTTCAACTATAACGGACATTTTTGCTGCATATAGTAACATGTGTTGGCATCTATAGTCCTTTAACACTAGGAATGCTTTGCTCCACATTCTCCTTGCTTTCATAGTTTGCACTGAGAAGTCAGTCGTAATTCTGACAGGTTTCCCCTCATAAGTAACTTGTTGTTTTTCTCTTGTGGCTTTCAGAATTTGTCTTTGTTTTGGACGGCTAACGTTTTAATTATGATATGGTGTGGAGAGTTTCTTTTCTGATCTTATCTGTTTGGAGTTCTATGTGCTTCTTGTATTTGTATTGGTTTGTCTTTTTTAGTTTGCGGAAATTGTCACAGTATTCTGTTGAAGATCTGATCAATACCATTCTCTTAGGATTCTTTCCTTCCTCTGTTCCTATGATGCAGAGTTTTGATCTTTTCATAGTGTCCCACAGTTCCTGGTTGTTCCACTTTTGTGAATGTTAAATTTTTCAGATTTACTTGAGGTTTTTGTTTGTTCTGTGTCATCTTCCAGGTCTGATATTCTTTGTTCTGCTTCCTCCATTCTGCTTCTGAGGCTTTTTCCATTCCATTCCTCTTGATTGGATGAGTGTTTGATTTCCTTTTTCATTTTGTCTTCTGATTTCTTTAGTATTTCCACTTCCTTTTGGAGCTTCTCAATCTCTTCCTGTAGCTCTTTGTTTCGCTGGTTTGTTTCCTTATCTTTTTCAACATGGGATCTTTTTAGTGTTTCCACTTCCTTCCAGAGTTTGTCATTCTCTCTCTCTAGGTCCTTCTTGAGCCTTTCATTCTCTTTTCTTAATTCTTTGATTTGCTCTTTATAGTCTTGGTCTTCTTTAAGTATGTTCACAATTGTCCTTCTAATATCTGTGTCCCGGGCCATCCCCAGGGGGGATCCCACTGTAGGACTCTTCCACATAGCTGGTAGAGCTTTGTGTGGAATTATCCTGCACCTTTCCCATGTTGTTTCTTCTTCGTGTCCCTGGCATGTGGGTTTCTCTTTGCCTGTATGTGAATCCCAAATGCCTCTTCCCTGTGTTGAAGACTTGCTTTGCTTGCCTCCTTCAGATGCCTTTGTTGTTTGTTTGATTGATTTGCTTCTCTCCTTTTCTCTTTGCTTATGAAGTGTTGACCTGTCTCTGCTTCAGGTGGTCCCGGAAAATCCCCCCCCATGGTAGTTCTTCAATTAATTGTTTGATTAATTAATTAATTAATTAATTAATTATTTAATTAATTACATTTTTGGTCTTTTTGAGACAGGGATTCCCTGTAGCCCAGGTGGCCTGAAACTCACTATGTAGACAAGGCTGGCCTTAAACTCACAGAGAGCTTCCCGTCTCTGCCTCCTGAGTGCCAAGACTAAAGGAATGTGCCACCACATTGGGCATTGTAGTAGTTGTAAAAGCCTGTCCCATGCATCATTGTGATGCTCACAGTATAAGAGTGAATCATGACAATATAAGAGCGAATCATGACAGTATAAGTTGCAATTGTCCACAATCTTAGGGTGGAACTTCTCAACCCAGTGTGGCTTAAAAACATGGTGTTAGATTTATTTTATTTTATTTTTAGTGTGTATGAATGTACTGTCTGCATGTAGGTCTGTGCCCCTGTGTCATGCAATGCCACAAAGGTCAGAAGAGGGCATGGGATTCCCCTGGGCCTGGAGTCAAAGATGGTTCTCACTTCTGACCTCTGCGGCATTGCACGACACAGGTACACAAACCTACATGTAGACAGTAAATTCATACACATTAAAAATAAATAAAATTTAAAAAATATATTAAAAAACATGGTGTTAACAAGCAAGGCCCTATTGGGGTTCTCTACATCCTTACTGATCTCAGGCAGCTTGCCATCAGTGGTCTGTGAGGCCCACCAGTTGATGGAGTGCACTTGTTTCTGGAAATTGACCTTAGAGTGCTGTGCTCACAATTGTAGTGCTTCCTGCTTTGCAAGAAAGACACCTATGAAGCTCACTAAACAGGGTCCATACCAGTGACTGCCCAGCTTCTAGATCACAATTTGAGCTTTGGAGTCTTTGAAAGAGCTTTTCTGTACCCAGTAGCACCTTTACTTGTGATGCTGTGGCGGCTTTGCAGCCAAGGGACAAAAGCCAGAGATGAGACCACTACCAAGGGTGAAAAGAGTATATTATCCATGGCTTGGTACTTGACCATAGCCTGATAGACGCTGAAGGCCAAGCCCATGTGGTGCTCTGTCAGAGTGGTGATTTTCGAACTCAGCTTCTTCCCCCAGTGCCAGGAGCTGCTGCTGCTGGTGGTGGTGCTGGTTTTTTTCACCTCTGCCACCAGGGCCACAGCCAGGAGGCAGAAAGTGCCCAGGAAGAAATAATACAAGGCTGGAAGGTCATATGTGTGGACCACCACAGACGACATGTGAGGGCTGGGCTGCATCAAAACCAACTGGATTTTCACTTCTCTTGCACACAAGCTCTCCTCCTCAGTAAAATTTTGTCAGGACACCTATGCACACTCTAATGAAGTTTGCAATGTATATTTACTTTCATTTTTATTAACATTGATTGGTATAAAATTCACTCATACTAAATGTACATGCTTTAGATGTGATCAAAACATTCAGAAAAGTAATACAACTTAACTAAAAACTTCAGTGACAGAATAACCCACCAAAATCATAACAGATTACACTAAAACTCAATATATAATATCTTCCTTTTACAAAAATAAAATTTATTTATATTCAGATTTTTAGTTTGAACTTTAAATAAAGACACAAGACCTGTGCAGACTCAATTAGACAAAAAACAAGCACAGAACAGCAAAAAAAGTTAGCAGGCTCAACTTTAGCCCAGGATTGGCAACTGGTTCTTGCTGGGTGAGTAAGAGTTGATCTCTTTATGGAACTGACTCGATAGGCTGACAAAATTCCAGTGGATGAACTTGCATCAAGGGGCATCTGGGTACAAAAGCTTGACTTGATAGGCCTTAAAATATAGGAGAGAATGCATGAAATCCAGGGGGCGGGTCATCTATGGAGAGTGCAGATGGGGGAGGAAACCTAAATATGATTTATTTCGTGCATTAAGTCCAAAAAACTCAACACAAATACATATTAAAAAGTATTTTGAAATACTAAAAATACTGATATTTAAAAATTGTCTTATTTACTTAATGTTTATTTTTTTTTTTATATAATTATCCTTTTGCATTACTAAGGACAGAACCCAACCCCTGGTACTTTACAACTGAGCTACACTCTGAGCATGAGTATCAATTGATGTTAACAACTAAAATTTCTTTTTCTTATTGCTCTAGCAGGAAATATTATTTTTGGACAGTTTATCAAGTCCGTTTCAATTGCATTTTAATTGCATAGTATGCAGTCTGTGGATAATGTTCTAGAGATCTATGTGTTATATAGAATCGATGACTTTCCTAAGAGCTCAATAAATTATATCTCTAAGAAACAAGATGAAGTTTATAATTTTGTTTTTACAGAAAACCATTTACTGAATATATTATAGAAACTGTCTACCTAGCTTTTCAATGGAACATGATCATTTATATTATATTTTGCTCTGTAAAATATTACCATCAAACCTAAACACCTAAAACAACCATCGTTTATTATCCCAAAGTTTCTGGGCATCAACAGTCTGGATGTTGCTTAGCTGGGTAGTTTTGGCTCATAGATTCTGAGATTTTGAGTGAACAGCATGATTGCACTCTAGGATGCTTGGGCTGGTTAAGGACAACCAGCTTCTAAGTCCATTTATGTGGTTGTAAGCTGTTGGCAAAAGGCTTTAGTTCTTTATCCCATTGACTTCTCTTTTTCTATTACCTTACTACTATTATTATTTATTCCTAATTTAAGAGACTAAAATGATATTTTGGTGAACAACATGTTTGAAATGTGTGGACATCCTAGAATGGCTGAATCCAGCTGACTAATGAGCCCATTGTTTCACATAATAGATTTTGTAGTGAAAATGGTAAGGAAACTCTCATCTATTTTCAAGTACAAAATTCATTGTAAACTACAGTCACCATGGTGTACAAGAAATTCTATGAATATATTTTGCTTGTCTGCTGTAGTCCAGGACAGGATATTCAAGTTTGCAGCTCTGATTACACAGGGATATGAGCATCTAAAAAAGAAAAACAAAGAGCTCATTTCACACCCCTGTTCTCTGGAAAGACAGGTAAGTGCTATGCTGGCCTTAGAATTCTTCGATCTGTGCATTAAGCATCCTGGGAAAAGCTTCCACCTTTCACGTTACTGTCAGGATTGTTCTATTTGTTTTTAACCTTTTCATGTTTTATTGCCAACTGATTTTAGACGCTCTCTGTTGATTCGCCCCTCAATTACTTGATGTAAACACACTCTGTAAAGTCTAGTTTTTCCTGGATTTTGACTCTTGCTTTATATATAATGAGCCTGTATAAAGAATGTTAGGAACCTCTATCTATCTGTTCTAACTTCTATGTATCTATCTATGTATCTATCTATCTATCTATCTATCTATCTATCTATCTATCTATCTATCTATCATCTATCCATTTATCCCTCTCATAGCTTCGCCCCTTTTAATAAACCTTTACTAAGAGAACCTGTGTTACTTCATGTCTAAAGAAATCCTTTATGGCAAACAGAGGGTCAATGGCCTGAGAGTCTCCAGGGAACTCTGCCTGAGTGAGTTCCTGATCAGCAGTCTCTCCAGGAACACCACAAGTCAGGGGTGAAGAACAGGGCTCCTGCATACTGTCTGAAATTTTTCATCTTTGACCAGTGTCTTCTGATGTCTACCACTCCTACCTGGGTAACTACATCAGTCTCTCCTGTTACTATAATTTCAACATTGTTTTATACTTCACATGTAAATGTATTCATGCAGTAGTTATATTTCTGTGCTCATTAAAATTATGGATAAACTCAAAGTTTATACATATTTTCACAAATGACAGAATTGTCTTTTTTGAAGAAATTTTATTTTTAATTATGTGGAGTCTGTGTTTGTGATCAGACTGCCCATGGAAGCCAGAAAAAAGTGTCCAGTTCTCTGGAGCTGGAGCTACAGGTATTTGTCAGCCAAATGACATGGGTGGTGAAAAAATGGCACTGGCTTTTAACCACAGAGGCATCTCTTTTAGCTGGTTATTCCTCTTTATTATGGCTGGAAAATATTTTATAAGACTGAGGACATAACAGTTTACTTTTCTCTTTTCAGGCTGTTCAGAAAATAGCAATTTAATTCCATAGAGAAAATAACTCAGACAAAATTAAACTCCAAGTAACTGGGATAGTTTTTATTAGTGAATGAATGCAACAAGTAATATATCTTCACTTTGTGCTCAGTAAAGACTCTGAACTTCCCTCCAACTCTTGTGAACGGGGTGGGGCAGGATCCTGACACTGTGGGGCTCCTGTCCCCTCCACGTCATGTTTCCCAGCGCATCCTCCCTGTGGACTCCCTGCCTGCCCACACCAGAAGTGGGGCCAGTACAGCAGACACAGGGATCAAGGCTCTGGGCCTTTCTGCCCCTAGCATGTGGCTCAATAGGCCAGCTATGCTGCGGGACAGAGGCCAGCGACAAGGGTGCCAACAATGCCATATACAGAACCATAGTAATGTAATCTGGGCACCAGCACTGCCAGGGATTCTAGAAAAATCTATACACAGTGCAAAGCTCAGACAGCCCCAGGTTATGTGGCTCAGCCTGCGGAGCAGTGCTAGGTCCCCTGCCCCCTTCAGTTTGCTTTTTAGAAACATATTACTATACTCCAGAAGCAGTTTAAGTTTTACCTCTTAAAGAAGGAGTTTCAAAAGAATTACATGAATATTTTAAGCCATATTGTCATTTGAAGGAAGTTTATTACTATAATTGTGTAATTTCACACAAGTATGCCAGTCACCATTGATCAAAGATGCTTCTTTACAGGTTATTACATAGCTATATAACAGGTCACACACAGAGCACGTGTCTCTGAGATGTGCAACCCTAAGTGATACATCTACAATAGAACCTCTATACATTAAACTCATGGAACATAATGGAACAAGGGGATAGAGAGAATAATAATGTATCTTTCAACTCTTATCAGCAAAGCTTCCTCATGTAACAGAAGGCTATGAACACAAAAGGCCACAACTAACCAAAATGTAGACAATAATAGACTGCAGTTTGTGGGTCCCTATACAGTAACACATATATTAAAATTTCACCCAGAGCTCGGGGACCATTGCCAAAAAGGGGTCAGGAAAATTGCAAGAGTCAGGGGAGGCTGTACATAACCATAAAGAAACATATGCCTACAAGTTCCAGGGATCTTGCTCATATGAACTTACAGCAATGGAAACAGCATGTACAAGACTCAAGCAAACTGGGGAATTGAGCAAAAGGCCACAACTCTGGTGAGGAGTTATTGTCTGCTGACAAATGCTAGGTAAGATTTGATCATTAAGAGAGTGATGCTAGACACCTGAACAAGCTTCAGTGGATGAAATCACAATGAACGACAACTGGGACACAAACCTGACTTGACAGGCTTTAACATACATGTATAAAGTCCTGTGGTTGTCCTATGGGGAGGCGCAAGTAGGAAAGGGGAGACTAAATATGATTAACCTGGATTGTGTGAAATCCACAAAAATTCTTCATGCAGACAGTACATTTATACACATACGGAAATAAATAAAATTAAAATAAAAAGAAATCCACAAAAATTCAATAAAATACATACTTTAAAAATAGAATGTGCAAAATCAATAAAACAAAAATGTGTCTGAAACAGGTACATTAGAAACACACACACACACACACACACACACACACACACACCTGTAAAGCTGGCCAAGATCTCTTACATTCTAAAGCATTTGTTCTACCCTCTACCACTCATACTTATAGCTCTGACTTGTAAATAAATTTGGTTGAGGTATACACAAACAGCGCTAAGTGAAATTAACCAAGAATTCTCATATGAATACTTATTAGCCCAACAATGCAACTTTAGTTATTTTTATTTTTTATTAAGCAAATTTTATTTGTACAAATCATAAAATGAATCCCAATCAAACCCAGTCCCCCTCCTTGTCCCAATCCTTCATCAGAACTCACGTATTACAACATCTAACCTAATCCCTATCCAGTCAATCTCACAAACTCAGGTGTCCAAATAGATCCACTGGAGTCTAGTCAACACATCTAGAGATACTACGTAAGGCATATTCTTCTTCACCCAAGAGTACTCAGTTTAAAAATTATGTGAGTAGCATGATATTGAAAAGGCTTCATAAATTTTTCTTCCATGTTCTAAGTTCTCATTAAGTTATTCCATCCCACTGCATAATATTCTACTCAAATTTATATGTGCTATCCTATTCTATTCATTATGTACTGTTTTATTAGTCTCTATGGGACTACCAGAAATGATGAGATAATTTAACTCCATATCTATTGGGATTGCTTGTACGTATAAAATATTTCCCTAAATAAAATTGTATTTTACAATTGTGTCCTAGAAATTAAAAGATGGTCATCTCAATAAAAATTCCAGGACTTTGGAAAATAACTAAACCTTTAGCTAGTTATTTATCAAAATTTGTCTGAAAAATCATCAGTAACAACATCATCCAAAAACTTTTTTTTTGGTCTCTTTGATACAGGGTCTCCATTTCACTCCCAGCTGGCCTGGAACTCTCTATATAGAAGAGGCTGGCCTTGAACTCTCAGAGATCTGCCTGTCTCTGCCTCCCAAGTGCACCACAATGCTCGGCTCTAAAAACTGTTTTGATCCTGCATCTTCTGAAGTCACACTTGAGGCCTACTACAACAGAGTTTCTGATTGTCTTAAATTAGGATCAGATTTATCAAATTATCCACATGATTCTTAGCCACACTTATGTTTAAGAACTACTTACTTGGGCTAGAAATATGTCTAAGTGGTTAGGAGCACTTGCTGTTCTTGAACAGAAACCAGGTTCGATTCCCAGCAAGCACATGGTGACTAACAACTGTTTGTAACTCCAGTTCCAGGGGAATCTGTCCCTCCCTTCTGACCTCCATAGCCATTGCATGGCATGGTTGCACTTAATTACATGCAATCAATATACTCATACACAAAATTAAAAAAATAATAAAATATAAAAAATACTTACCTTAGAGAATAATTCAAAAGTTGACAAAACTTTTGCTTCATTTCATGGTATACATTCATCTTAAAACCAAAATTGATTCTATATCAAAATTATGCTATAAGGGAACTTTTCTCCAGAAGTATAATGGCATTTATTGATAGCAATATATCTATCATATAACTAAGAAACAACTCCTGGGTACTTATCTGTGGTAGCTTGAATGAGAATGTTGCTCCAAGTATTCAGACATTTTTGTCTTGATTTGTTGGTGCTGTTTTGGGAGGTCTTAGAAGGCCATGGTGGTGGAAGTTTGTCACTAGGGGTGGGCTTAGAGAGTTCAAAATGACTTGCCTATCTATAATCTGTCTCTCTCTGCTTCCTGTGTCTACTTGATGATGTGAAGCTCTGCTTTCTGCTCCTACTTCAGGCACCTCCTGCCACCATGCCTCCCCGTCATGATGGTTCCTCTGGAACCATCAACTGTAAGCTCAAATAAACCCTTCCTTTTATAAGGTCTCTTGGTCATGGTGGTTCTATCACAGCAAAATAATAATGACTACTACATTACCAGAAGAATTCCAAGATATTATATCACAGATATATCAATGTTTATTTCATAAATATCCATAATAACTATATTATAGAATTAACATAGATGTCTGTCAACCAACAAATAGTCTATACATATATATATATATATATATATATATATATAATTTATATATATATATATTTTATTAAATTATATATATATATACATTATATATAGATTAAGATAAATATATATATAGGTATATATATAGTTATATTACTTATATAATCTGTAATAGCCTATGTTGGTTGACCGCTCTATGTTAATTCTATACTAATCGTTATTCTGGAATATTGAGGAAATAAACAGTGAGATATCAGGGGGGGGGGGGGGGGGGGGGGGGGGGGGTGATTAAATCTTGGAATTCTTCTGGTAATGTAGTAGTNTATATATATTATATATATATTTATATAATATATATATATGTATAGACTATGTTGGTTGACAGACATCTATGTTAATTCTATAATATAGTTATTATGGATATTTATGAAATAAACATTGATATATCTGTGATATAATATCTTGGAATTCTTCTGGTAATGTAGTAGTCATTATATATATATATATATAATTTATATATGTTGAAAACCATAAAACAAAACAAAATTTTGTTGTTTGCTGGTAATAAATGGAACTGGAGATGATCATATTAAGCAAATTAAGCCATTCTCACCAAGACAAATTATCATATATCTTCCTTCATTTTGGTTCCTAGATTTTATAAAGATACATAAAACCATATATGTATATTTGACATGAAAGTAGAAGTTAGAATGTCTAGGGGACAAAAGGGGATTAGTGGGAGTGGGAAAAGAGGAGGGAAGAGAGAGGGTACAGAGTTAATGTGCTCAATGTGCAATGTGTACTTGCATGAAAATTTGAAAACAGTGACTTTAAAAATTAAAAAGCAGGAAAAGCATTCTCAATAATTAGAGTACTTCAACAGCATGTATAAATTCTATATGCATAAGAAGCTATCGTATACAAAATTAAATTAAAGTCTGGGAGCAATAGCCTCAATAACCTGTAGAAGAATGGAATTGGAATATTTAGATCTGTTGACGTGAAACAACTTGGTTAAATCATTTCTAACAACATTTATGTGCCTATAGTATAAGAAATTCGATTTATTTTCATGTAACAAAAATTCTTAAGGCTTACATTTATTGATTCATAATTCTTGCCTTAAAGCTACCAAATACTTAACAAAGATGAGACATTCAACACTTCTGAACTTGGTAAATACAGAATTATAAAGGTGATAGCATTTCTATTCTTACTCACAATTGATAAAAACACAGACACAGAGATATGCACACACAGATACACAAACACAAAATATTTGTAAAGCCAGAACAAAAAAGTGAAGATGTACTTTTTCAAAATTTAACCTAAGTGTTTTCATTTATAATGACTAATACTTTCTAGTCTATGTATTTTGCATTTTAAACACAGTTTTGTAGTAATCCATACATTGTATATATGTATACATGTATGTCTGATTGCTTGTTACATGATATAGGTATGTTAATTACTAAGATAAGATATAGGAAATTCATATAATCTAAATTACTACAAGCAATATTTAAACTAATACCTCAAGTCCTAGGAAATTCTTATTTAAAATTGTGTACAATTGGGCTGGAGAGATGGCCTAGCGGTTAAGAGCACCGACCGCTCTTACAGAGGACCCGGGTTAGATCCCCAGCACCCACATGGAGGCAGAGAACCGTCTGAAACTCCAATTCCAGGAGAACTCCAGTTCCAGGGGAATCAGAAACCCTCTTCTGACCTCTGTGGCATTGCACGACACGGGTGCACAAACTTGCATGCAGACAGTACACTCATACACATACAGAAATAAATAAAAATTAATAAAAAATTAAAAAAAAATAAATAAATAAATAAAATTGTGTACAATTGATGTAGTGGAAGTTCTAATGAGCAGGCTTCACAGTACATCTGTAGTGTATTCTTACGCAGTTTTCCATCTGACTCAAGAAATCTATAAACCAATATGATTCAAACAGGAAAACATCCCAGTTTGATCAAATATAAAAATTACCAAAGACTTTTCTTAACTTGTTCCTTGTTGGCATTTGTTGAGTTTAGAAAGGAGATGGGCAAGAAGTGAAAATTTGCTGAACTGCCTAAACAGATTGACAACCTGTAAGGGGTCTGGGATGAATCAGAGCTGTTTTGTCTCCTTAATCTTATGTAACTTTCCAAGAAACCCAGTAAGAAAGTAACCTTTTGCAGTTTTCTGTTTTTCATTCTTTTCTTGTAACTGAATACTATTATTTTTGATCCAGCCTACATTCATATGCCACTTCTGTGTAAACTATCTGGAAAACACTGTGTTAATGACAGTGAGTCGATTTGCTTTTATTTGACTATATAAATGTTAGTAAAATCTAATCCATCTATACGTAAATGAATGTTGGTTTGATTAAGTGTGTGTGTCTGTGTATGCATGTGTATGTGCATGTGTGTGCTGTATTTATAGAAAACAAGTAACAGAATTTTATTGGTTATAAATTGTTTTTTCTTTCCCCCCAACCCCCCCATCCCCCGCTGTCATGGTCCTCCGCTGAGGCCCGAGCGTACTCACCTGGACATCTGCCCCGCCCCTGGTTATAAAAAATTTTAAAAAGGCCAGAAATATGACAGGGGTGGTGATAAAGGGTAGATCTAAGATGAGTTAAGGAAGAGTAGTGGTTGGTGAATGTGATAAAAGATCAGTGTATGCATATATGAAATTCTCAAATATTTAATAAATATATTACATACACAAACTATAAAACTACTAGCTCAGTATTAAAGATGTGTATTTTGCTCTTTTGATTTCATGTATAATCTCTTTTCACCATACACAACTCAATTTTAAAACAGCTGCAGAGGAAATTCTATGAATACAGTGTCATTAAAAAAAAGATATATATGGTGGCTGAAGATATGGCCCATGTTTTAAGAACCCTGATTTCTCTTGCAGAGAACCCAGGATTGAATCCTAACACAGACATGGCAGGTAACAATCATCATTAACTCTAGTTCCAGGGGATCCAATGCCCTCTTCTAACTTCCATGGGCAATGCATAACACTTAAATCCATACAGGACATGCATACCAGCACATAGAATAAAAACAATAAATTAAGTATGAAAATGGTTGAAACAAATTATTATTGACTTCCTTGAAATACATATAATGTATTCATTTTCAATTAAAATTAAAGGTTTACTTGCAGTTGTCTTAAATATTGTACATTATATTATAGATATATATTATATATATATTATATTATAAATATATATACTTTTTTGTCTTTTTTACCAATTTTTTATTTTCTGTGCATTTCATACAAAATTACCAACAAATCTAGACCCGTACCACCCCTCTTTGCCCCCCCACCCTCAGAGCTCATGCATTTCTGCCAACATGTTTTTCATCTTTTTCTCAGTCTCTCTCAAAATTCGTGATGCAGAAGTTTACTGTTTTGAGCAGGAGTTCCATTTCAGTCAGTCTTTGCAACAGTCTTTTCTGTTGTTGTCGTTGTTGTTGTTGTTGTTGTTATTCCTTCCAATATGCATCACTCCAAAATATACACATATGCATGCCACATATGTGTATAGTTTGGAGTGATGCATATCATATGTTTTAGCATTTGCTGTTGGGCCCTATAGACTCTCCAAAACCGTGGCCTGTTGGAAATCTCTAAGCCTAGCTCGAGTTGCACTGACTGTCCCCCGCCTACCAAATAACTTCAGCAAAAGAGTCATGTAAACCACTGTAACTACAATGGTCACTATGACCAGGAACTGAAAAGGGGAGGAAGAAAAAGAGGAGTTCTGATTGGCTCAGAGTACTTCCCTACTCGTGGAAGCTCGCAATCAGTGACCTGTTTCCCATTAAGTTCTATGGAATAACCATACACCTACACTATCTGCTGCTGTTGCTACCTGGCCCTTTGAAAACAATGGCTGCCCACTTGGCACCATGGAAACTTCTTTGTGGTTTTTGTCTTTATAAACTGCTGTGTTGCACAATAAACTGAGACCTTGCTTGACTTGGCTCCCCGCTGCGTCTGATTGTCTCTGGGACAGGGAGGCTGGGGAAGCGGGCAAGCGGGCAAGCGGACTCACCTGACCCTCCTCGATCCAGCCAGTACCATGGTCCAGGGCTGGCTAAGACCCCTGGTGCAACCCCGCAAGTTGAAGCTTATGATTCTTTCTTTTTTTTTTTTTTTTTTTTGGTGTTTTCGAGATAGGGTCTCCCTGTAGCCCCAGCTTTCCTGGAACTCACTCTGTAGACCAGGCTGGCCTTGAACTCACAGAGATCCGCCTGCCTCTGCCTCCCAAGTGCTAGGATTAAAGGCATGCACCACCACGCCTGGTCATGATTCTTTTTTATTAGGCTGAAAGATGTCATGTTTGAAGTCTTCTCCTTGGCAAGAAAATTTCATTTTTAAGATATACATTATCTCATTGTGAAAGCATTGAAGTAATACAAATCAATTATTTAAAAATGTAATGTATATTTTTATTGAGTGTTTAGGAATTTCATATAATACATTTCAATCATATTTAGTGCACCCTCTCTGACTCAAACCACATCATAGTTGCCCCCTACCAAATTTCAGGCATTCTGTCCTATATGCTAAGGCTTATCCAGTGAAGCATTGCTACTCAGATGTCCCTCAACCTCATCATAGTTGCCCCCTACCAAATTTCAGGCATTCTGCCATATATGCTAAGGCTTATCCAGTGAAGCATTGGCACTCAGATGTCTCTCAGTGCAAGTTCATCCCCTGGAGTCTAGTCAGTTTATCAGAGGTCACTCCTTTAAAGAAGATCATCTATCCCCCACTCCACAGTAATGAGTTTCCAAAACTTCCTTGGCTATGGTGGGAGCTGGTGAAGGCAGCTGCACATTTCCCCAGTTCTATGCTGGGTGTTTGTTTCATTGAGTCAACACAGGTCTTGTGCATGCTGATGCCATTTTGCAAGTTCATATAAGCCAGTTCCCAGAGGACTGAAGGCCTCTGTTTCCTTATGTTCATGCACAAACCCTGGCTCTGACAATCTTTCCATGCTCTCTTCCACAATGGTCCCTGAGCGGTGGTCAGGTGAGATTTAATATAGAAATCCTATTCAGGGACACACACTCTGCAATATCTGGTTCTCTAAATCTTAGCCACTTGTGGCTTTATGTGTGCATCACACTTTTTGTATGAGGATGCTTCACTGAGATGAGTTGAGGGATGTAATACTATTCTCACAAGTCCTTCTCCTGCTATGTTTCATGAGATTTGGGTGTAATTGTTCCACTATAGATGTGTCACTTGGCTAGGCATCTTTCATACATACATTCTCTGTGTGTTGCCTGTTATGGAATTCTGTAATAGCCTCCAATTGATAAAAAAGAAACTTCTTTGATAAGTGGTGTACAGTATATTTGTCTGTAATATAAAATTTCATGTTTAGCAAACAGCAAGATGTTTCATTTGTCTTGAGATATGATAGATATAAGGTTTCCTTAAGGCTATATATCCTCAAGAGCTGTATATATTTGCTATATTTAAAGTGCCAACTATGAGTTCCCTCCCATTGAGTGAGATTTAATCTTTTGATTGGTTTCTTTCTTTTCTGGTTTCTTTGGGTTTTTTAAATTCTTTATATATTTTGGATGTCAATCTTCTGTTGGATGTGTAGCACTTTAGGATTTTCTCCCATTCTCTGAGATTTCTCTTCACTCCCTTGGTTGTTTCTTTTGCTGCATAGAAGCTTTGAAGTTGTTGACCTGAGCAACTGATGTCTGATTTAGAAAGTCCTTTCCTACACCTATATCTTGTAGGGTATTGCCTATGCATTCTTTTCACAGACTTTTAGATTTCATATTGAGGACTTTGATCTCTTTGAAGTTGACTTTTGTGCTGGGTGAAAGGTAAAAGTCCAACTTCAATCTTCTACAGGTGGAGATCCAGCTTTACTAGAACCATTTGTTGAAGAGGCTATCTTTCCTCCTGTGTGTTCTTTTGGCACCTTTGTCAAATATTAGATGGCTAAAACTGCATGCACGCATTTTTTAGTCTTCTGTTATCTTCCATTGATCTACAAGTCTGTTTGTGCCAATAACATTACTTTTTATGACTATGGCTCTGCAATATAGTTTGAGTTGTGGTATGATAATCCCCCCAACATTGATCTTTTTGTGCAAGATTGATTTGTCCAGAGTCTTTTGTGATTTCATATGAAATCTAGGATTGTTTTTCTAGATCCCTGAAGAACGCCAGGGTTTTGATTTGCACTGCATTGTATCTATACACTGCTTTTGTTAGGATAATCATTTACAAATATTAATTCTACCACTCCTTGAGCACAGGGCGGGGGAATCTTTCTATCTTGTGGTGTCTTCTTGTATCTCTTCAAAGATTTAAAACTGTGGGGGCTGGAGAGATGGCCTAGCGGTTAAGAGCACCGAGCGCTCTTACAGAGGACCTGGGTTCGATCCCCAGCACCCATATGGTGGCTGAGAACCATCTGAAATTCCAATTCCAGGAGAACTCCAGTTCCAGGGGAATCCGATACCCTCTTCTGACCTCCGCGGCATTGCACGACACGGGTGCACAAACTTGCATGCAGACAGTACATTCATACACATATAGAAATAAATAAAATTAATTAAAAAATTCAAAGTTTTAAAATTGTTATTGTAAACATCTTTCATGTCTTTGGATAGGTTTATTCTTTTTTGAGTTAATTTTTATTTAGTGCATTTCATACAACATTTCTCAATCAAATCTAGACTCTTTCCCCCATCCATGCCCACCACTTACAGGCCCCCTCCCCCTGCCAGAGGTTATGGACTCTGACATACATGTTAAGTCCTGTCTTGCATCTTTTTCTCAGTCCTTTGTAACATTTTGATGCACAAGTTTACTGTTTTGGTCTGTTTTTTTATTATATTTTTCTCTCTTTTTTGTTACCTTCAATTTTATATTATTCCAAAATATGCATATATACACTCCACACGTAAATCAGAATTACAAATTCTGAAAATAAACTATAAGTTAATTCCTAGACACATTTAGAGATTCACATTTTAACAGTAAAGCTGCATGCAGGTAAAAAGAATATGAATAGAGTATGAATACATATGTTGCATTCACATATGGTAATTACAACATCTGAATACAAGTGGTAGGACAATTCTAGAGCCCATAAAGAGACTCACATTGGAATAGCAGAGTTGCTTTCAGATACAATGAAATATAATAATAAAGTTGCTCAGTTTGCCTGCCAACTGAGGATTTGGCATTAGTATCCACAAATGAGAGAAACCATTTGCCTTTTTTTTCTGGGACTGTGTTACTTCACTAAGCATAATGGCTTCACGTTCCATCCATTTACCAACACCATTTACCAACAAAGTTCATGATATCATCTTTCTTTACTACTGAATAGAACTCCATTGTGTAGATGTACGACATTTTTGTTTTCCAGTCATCAGTTGAGGGGCACTTGCGTTGGTTCCAGCTCTTTGCTATTGTGAAGAGAGCTGCAATAAACATAGCTGTGCATGTATCTTTGCAGTAAGATGCATCTTATGGGTATACACCGAGGAGTGGTATGGCTGAGTCAGGTAGTAGGCTCATTTTGAGTTTTTTAATGGTGCTTCACAATGTTTTCCACAGTGGATGTACCAGTTTACATTCCCACCAGCAGTGGAAGTGGTCCCCTGTCCCCACATCCTCTCCAGCATTTGGTGTCTTTTTTTTTCTTGATCTTGGCTAGTCTTATTGAAGTGAGATGATACCATAGTGTGGTTTTAATTTTCATGTCCTTCATTATTAATGATGTTGAACAATTTTTAAGATGTTTCCCAGCCATCTTTACTTCCTTACTGGTGAAGTCTCTGTTCATCTCTTTACTCCATATTTTGAGTAGGTCATGTATTTTTTCTTTGTTTTTTAAGTATTTATATATTCTGGATGTTAATGCTCTGTCAGATGTATCAGTGGTGAAAGTTTCCTCCCACTCTGTGGGTTTTCTCTTCACTTCCTTGATTGTTTCTTTAGCTATACAAAAGCTTTTGAGTTGGATGAGGTCCCACTTGTCAGCTGTTGTCCTTATTTTCTGTGCAGCTGCTGTTTGATTTAGAAAGTCTTCCTACACCTATGTCTTGTAGGTTGCTGCGGACTTTTTCTTCTATCACCTTTAGGGTTTCAGGTTTCAGGTTGAGATCTTTGATCCACTTGGAGTTAATTTTTGTACAGGGCAAGAGGTAGCAATAGGTTTATTCTTACATAATATTTTGAAGCTATTGTAAACGGGAAGGATTCAATGAATTTTTTTCTCTGATTGCTTATTATTGATAGACAGCAAGGCTACTAATGTTTGTAAATTGATTTTATAAACTGCCACTTTACTGAAATATTAAACATTTTTAACATTTTTTGTGGAAATTTTGGATCTCTTACTTGTAACATTATATCATCTACAAATAGTAATGACTTGACATCGTTAGATAGAACTTTCATTTCCTTCTCTTGTCTTATTGCCCTAGCAAGAGTTTCAATCACTATATTGAATAGGAGTAGAAATAGTGGACCGCCTTGTTTGGTTCTTCATTTTAACAGGAATTCTTATGGTTTATGTTCATTTAGAATGATTTTTTGTGGGTTTGTTGTTTATAGAGTAAATCACATTGAAGTTTATTCCCGCCAGTCCAATTACCTCTAGGATTTTTAACATGAATGCATGTTGGATTTTATCAAAGGACTTTTCTGAATCAATTGAGATGACCATGTCATTTTTATCTTTAAGTGTATTCATATGATTTGTTACATTTATTGATCTATGTATGTAGAACCATTCCTGTATATCTGAAATGAGGTTCACTTTATCATGGTTGATGACGTTTTAATGTAAGTCTGTGTGCAGTTTTTGAGTATTTTGTGGAGAAACATTGAGTCTATGTTCCTTAAGGATCTGAACCAATTGCTTTATATATTATTTTTCATGTCTCTGCATGGTTTTCATATACAGTTCCCCTCATATATCCCCATTAGTATGTCTATGTGAATTTTACAAATATAACTGCATATTTTACAATATCCATAACATCTCTTAGAACATTTACTAATCCAAGAGAATCTCAAAATTCAGTCCAATTCATAGCAATAAAAGATGAGTACTAATAAACACAGAAAGGTATTTTTCTGATTTCTAATATATTTCTGTGTTTAGTTCTCTATTAATTTATTTTAAGACTGAAAATTAATTTTTAAAATTCCCATTTTTTCACTTTCTCTGAAATGCATACATTTCAATATGTAAAAATTGATCTTTCAATATTAATCTACATAGTGAAATGATTACTGTAAGTTAAACTATGTAACATTCTATTTTCTTCATTTATTTATTGTCACATATGTGTATACACAGCCCTGGAAAGCACTCACCAATTTTCTCTTATACAGCAGACCATTCTTAACTATAATTAGCACTATAAATTAGGAGTCTAGTCTTCAGTTACTTATCTTTTCCTTTCATGTTAGAGAGTGAAAAGTGTAATTACTCCATTCTTTTATTTCACGGAGTTTATTTTAGATATCAAATAATCAAAATTCTAAATCTTTCATAACAAATCTTATTGATGAGATCACAAATAACATGAATATGAATAAATATCCTTTACATTGGAGTGGAATTTTCCATTATATAAAGTTACATTTGTATTTACATTTTGCCCCAGAAATTTAATTTCTAAATTTAAATCCATCAGATACTCTAAGAAAAAGTTAAAAGACCTTCAAAACACTGATCTTTGTAGCATGATTTGTAACAGTAAAAGATTAGGTAAAGACATGGTATGTCTGCAAATCATGGTGGCATATGCCTTTAATCTTAGCACTAGGGAGGAAGAGGCAGAGAGATCTCTATGGGATTGAGACCAGCCTTGTCTACCTAGGTAGCTTTAAACCAGCTGATGCTATGGGAACTCCTCCATTCTTCACAGATCACCTTCCAGGAAGTTGTCCTCAAATGCTCAGAACCCTAACATTCACACCACAGAAACTTTGTATAATTTGAACATCTCCCAATTTCCCTGTACTTCCACTATACTTGCAAACACTATTCTACTCTCTATGAATTTATATTTTATATTTCTTTTTTTTGTCTTTTTGAGACAGAGTCTCCCTTTAGTCGCAGCTAGCCTGGAGCTCACTCTGTAGACCAGGCTGACCTTTAACTCACGGAGATCCTCCTGCCTCTGCCATTAAAGGTATGTGCCACCATACCTGGCCTATATTTTTATATTTATTATTTTTTTTATTTATTTATGTTTATGAAAGTACTGTCTGCATGTACGTTTGTGCACCCATGTCATGCAATGCCATGGAGGTCAGAAGAGGGTGTTGGATTCCCCTGGAACTGGAGTTCTCCTGGAATTGGAGTTACAGACTGTTCTCAGATGCCATGTGGGTGCTGGGGATTGAACCGGGGTCCTCTGCAAGAGCAGTTGGCGCTCTTAACCACTAGGCCATCCCTCCAGTCCCAAATATTTCTAAGCTATATAATATAATGTCTCCCCAGGTTGATCTGTTGTTTCCATAAATAGCTGGATCTGCCTTTTCTTAACTAATTTATTCAATGACAATTTTATATGTGCTTTTCAATGCAGAATAGTGTTCCTATGTAGAGGACATTGAATCTCTATGCCTCCAAGTTTCATACTCATAAACTGTACTAATGGAGGATGCAAAATTTTAGAAAATAAATTTTATCTGAACTAGACATGTACAGATATTTGTTTCACTGCCATCCAATATTCAATAGAGTATGACAATTGTTTGCATAGAATTTATATTGCAATATATAGTGCAAGTAATATAGAAACAGTTCAACTGTTAAGGATGTTATATACAGATTATATAGAAAAGTAAGATGGTTTTTTTGTTTTTTTTTTAATATTTTTATTAATTTTATTTATTTCTGTATGTGTATGAATGTACTGTCTGCATGCAAGTTTGGGCACCCGTGTCGTGCAACACCGCGGAGGTCAGAAGAGGGTGTCGGATTCCCCTGGAACTGGAGTTCTCCTGGAATTGGAGTTTCAGATGGTTCTCAGCCGCCATGTGGGTGCTGGGGATCGAACCCGGGTCCTCTGTAAGATGTTTTATGTAAAAAATTAAGTAGCTTTATATGCAGGAATATGAGTAAAGGGTCCTGAAATCAATTTGCCATGGCTACAAAGAGGCATATTACATTTCCATGCACCACTTAGTAGTCATTTGAGATGCTTCCCTCATTTGGATATCATAACTAATTATTCAATAAACATGGGAATATATATATATATATATATATATATACATATATATAATGACTTTGAATCTTAAATCATATGAATTAGAACTAGTCCTATTTACATTATTATTACCCAAAAACCAAACTAAAATGTTATTAATATTAAGTAAATTTACTTAATATTAATCATTTCACAATTAATATCCTACTTTAATTACATAGCTGGACCCTTTCCATGTTGCCGTACTATGGTAAGGTGAATATTTATATCTACATAGTAACTGTTCTTTTATGAGCGATGGAACTGGGTATGAATTTTGTGATAGTTTTTCATTTGTGGGATGGACTGGAAGCCATCACCAACCAGTCTCCCAAAGCCAAGTACTTTGTGTTGTTAAGATTTGGATATGAGCTGTTCCACAGGCTCATGTACTGTGGGTCTCAGCTGCTGGCATTATTCTGGGAGGTTCAGAGAAGATTAGGAGGTTGGGACTAGCTGGAGAAAAGGGTTCATGAGGGTATGACTTTGAATGGTGTGCTTGGTCCTATCTCACATTGCTCTCTGCAGCTTTTCTTAAAGGAATTTATTTATTTATTTATTTATTTATTTATTTATTTATTTATTTTACATGTATACGTTGACCCTCATGAGTTTATGCTTACCACGTAAGAGCAGGAGCACATAGTGGCCAGAAGAGGATGCTCTGGAAATAGAGTTACAGGCACTTGTAAGCTTCCCAATGTGGGTACAAGGAACCAAACTTGAGGCCCTCTGGAAGAGCAGTAAGTCCTTGTAGCAGCTGAGTGGTCTTTCCAGCGCCCCTTGCTCTGGTTCTTGATCACCAGGAGATAGACATTCTCATTCTCCCCCACTTGTTTCTGCTACAGTGATGGTCTGCCTTAAACAGGTTCAGAAACAGTGCTTAGTGACCATGAGGTGGACCTTCCAAAACCATGAGCTAAAACGGACCTTGCCCTTTTTGTGTTATATATGCCTAGGCATGTTTGACATAAATGGGAAAAATGGCTATCACATGTCTCCTCTCATGTGGAATCAAGGAAGGAAAAAGGGAAAGTGTTAGGGGTCTGGAAGGGAAGAAGAGAAAGAGGGGGAAGGAGATAAAGAGTAAGAGAAGGGTGAACATGATCAGTAAGAGAAGAGTGAACATGTATAGAAATGGTGTTCAAACCCTGGTTTGTATAGTTAATATATTCTTAGGAAAGAACACTGCAGCTTCATCACTGCATGCCCACAGTGGGTGCTCCTACTATTGTTAACAAACAAGAGAGCTAAAAACATTTCTTAACTTTGGTGAGAGGCTTTTATCCAGGGTAGACCATGGGTCTTCTAATTCAACACAACCTCGCTCCAGATTGCAGTAATGGAGCTACACTGGGGCTCAGAAGCTGTTATTCACAGAGCTATCTCAGCTTATATACCTCATCTATGAACACATAATCAGTAATTTGAAGATCAAAATAGATTCAACAAGTCTAAACATGTGCTGAAATATGAAATAAGTTCAAAGTAGTCTCTTATGGACTGCAGAGATGGCTTAGGGGTTAATAGCTCTGACTTATCTTGCAGAGGACCCGGGTTTGATTTGCAGCAGCCACATGGCAGCTAAAAAGTGTCCATAACTCCAGTTCTAGGGGATCCGACACTCTCTTCTGATCTCTGAGGGCATTGCACAACACAGGTGCACTTACATACATGCAAGCAATACACTTATACCCATAAAATAAAAATTCATTACAGTATCTTTTGATATCTGATGAAACCCAAATATTTGTGATTTTAGTGAACAGGTTTACTTCCATAATTTTAGGCATGAAGAAATCATTGCAATGATTTCACATAACATTTTATCTTTTAAGAGTTATTTTATTTTTTTGTCTTTTTGAGACAGGGTCTCCCTGTAGCCCCAGATGTCCTGGAACTCACTATGTAGACCAGGCTGGTCTTGAACTCACAGAGATCTGTCTGTCTTTGCCTCCAGAGTCCTGGGATTACAGGCATGTACCACCATGACTGGCTTATTTTATTGTTTTTAAATTTTTAAATGTGTATGTTTATGTGTGGGTATGTACATGTGTATGCAGGAGCCCAAAGAAGAGAAGAAGGTAGCCACTAAAGCTAGAGTTACAGGTAAGGTGAGCGATCTAATATGGATGCTGGGAACTGAATGTGAACTCAAGTCCTCTGCNTCCTCTCTTGTCATTATTGCCCTAGCAAGAGTTTCAACTACTATATGAATAGGAGTAGAAATAGTGGACCGCCTTGTTTGGTTCTTCATTTTAACAGGAATTCTTATGGTTTATGTTCATTTAGAATGATTTTTTGTGGGTTTGTTGTTTATAGAGTAAATCACATTGAAGTTTATTCCGCCAGTCCAATTACTCTCTAGGAATTTTAACATAATGCATGTTGATTTTTATCAAAGGACTTTTCTGATCAATTGAGATGACCATGTCCTTTTTTCTTTAGTTATCTATAGATTTGTTACTTTATTGATATCATGTATGTATGAACCATTCCTGTATATCTGAAATGAGGTTCACTTTATCATGGTTGATGACGTTTTAATGTAAGTCTGTGTGCAGTTTTTGAGTATTTTGTGGAGAAACATTGAGTCTATGTTCCTTAAGGATCTGAACCAATTGCTTTATATATTATTTTTCATGTCTCTGCATGGTTTTCATATACAGTTCCCCTCATATATCCCCATTAGTATGTCTATGTGAATTTTACAAATATAACTGCATATTTTACAATATCCATAACATCTCTTAGAACATTTACTAATCCAAGAGAATCTCAAAATTCAGTCCAATTCATAGCAATAAAAGATGAGTACTAATAAACACAGAAAGGTATTTTTCTGATTTCTAATATATTTCTGTGTTTAGTTCTCTATTAATTTATTAAGACTGAAAATTAATTTAAAATTCGCCATTTTTTACTTTCTCTGAAATGCATACATTTCAATATGTAAAAATTGATCTTTCAATATTAATCTACATAGTGAAATGATTACTGTAAGTTAAACTATGTAACATTCTATTTTTTTCATTTATTTATTGTCACATATGTGTATCACAGCCCTGGAAAGCACTCACCAATTTTCTCTTATACAGCAGACCATTCTTAACTATAATTAGCACTATAAATTAGGAGTCTAGTCTTCAGTTACTTATCTTTTCCTTTCATGTTAGAGAGTGAAAAGTGTAATTACTCCATTCTTTTATTTCACGGAGTTTATTTTAGATATCAAATAATCAAAATTCTAAATCTTTCATAACAAATCTTATTGATGAGATCACCAAATAACATGAATATGAATAAATATCCTTTACATTGGAGTGGAATTTTCCATTATATAAAGTTACATTTGTATTTACATTTTGCCCCAGAAATTTAATTTCTAAATTTAAATCCATCAGATACTCTAAGAAAAAGTTAAAAGACCTTCAAAACACTGATCTTTGTAGCATGATTTGTAACAGTAAAAGATTAGGTAAAGACATGGTATGTCTGCAAATCATGGTGGCATATGCCTTTAATCTAGCACTAGGGAGGAAGGGAGGCAGAGATATCTCTATGGGTTGAGACCAGCCTTGTCTACCTAGGTAGCTTTAAACCAGCTGATGCTATGGGAACTCCTCCATTCTTCACAGATCACCTTCCAGGAAGTTGTCCTCAAATGCTCAGAACCCTAACATTCACACCACAGAAACTTTGTATAATTTGAACATCTCCCAATTTCCCTGTACTTCCACTATACTTGCAAACACTATTCTACTCTCTATGAATTTTATATTTATATTTCTTTTTTTGTCTTTTTGAGACAGACAGATCTTCCCTTTAGTCGCAGCTAGCCTGGAGCTCACTCTGTAGACCAGGCTGGACCTTTAACTCACGGAGATCCTCCTGCCTCTGCCATTAAGGTATTGCCACCTTACCGGCCTATATTTTTATTAATTATTTTTTTTTATTTATTTTTATGTTATGAAGATACTGTCTGCATGTAGTTTGGGCACCCATGTCATGCAATGCCATGGAGGTCAGAAAGAGGGTGTTGGATTCCCCGGAACTGGAGTTCTCCTGGAATGGAGTTTACAGACTGTTCTCAGCGCCATGGGTGCTGGGATTGACGGGGTCCTCTGCAAGAGCAGTTGGCGCTCTAACCACTAGGCCATCCCTCCAGTCCCAAATATTTCTAAGCTATATAATATAATGTCTCCCCAGGTTGATCTGTTGTTTCCATAAATAGCTGGATCTGCCTTTTCTTAACTAATTTATTCAATGACAATTTTATATGTGCTTTTCAATGCAGAATAGTGTTCCTATGTAGAGGACATTGAATCTCTATGCCTCCAAGTTTCATACTCATAAACTGTACTAATGGAGGATGCAAAATTTTAGAAAATAAATTTTATCTGAACTAGACATGTACAGATATTTGTTTCACTGCCATCCAATATTCAATAGAGTATGACAATTGTTTGCATAGAATTTATATTGCAATATATAGTGCAAGTAATATAGAAACAGTTCAACTGTTAAGGATGTTTATATACAGATTATTATAGAAAAAGTAAGATGTTTTTTTGTTTTTTTTTTTAATATTTTTATTAATTTTATTTTATTTCTGTATGTTGTATGAATGTACTGTCTGCATGCAGTTTGGGCACCCCTGTCGTGCAAACACCTGCGGAGGTCAGAAGATAGGGTGTCGGATTCCCCCTGGAACTGGAGTTCTCCTGGGAATTGGAGTTTCAGATGGTTCTCAGCCGCCATGTGGGTGCTGGGATCGAACCCCGGTCCTCTGTAAGATGTTTTATGTAAAAAATTAAGTAGCTTTATATGCAGGAATAGAGTAAAGGGTCTGAAATCAATTTGCCATGGCTACAAAGAGGCATATTACATTTCCATGCACCACTTAGTAGTCATTTGAGATGCTTCCCTCATTTGGATATCATAACTAATTATTCAATAACATGGGAAATATATATATATATATTATTATATATATATATATATAGAGAGAGGAGAGGAGAGAGAAGAGAGGATCCATTTCATTTCCTTTGGGTACTTGCACAAAAGAGGATTGTTTGATTATTTTTTTATTATGAAACAACTATACTGATTAACATAATTGCTGTACTGAATGGACCTTCTAACTAACAATGTGCAAGGGTTTCCTTTTACCTACATCCTGTCCAATAGTTCCTACCTCATTACCCTAATAGCTATTTTAAAATGTGTGAGATAATAGCTTTATTATGACCTTTATTGATGCTTCTCTGAAGGACAGTCACATTTAGAGCTTTAAAACGCATTGTAATCCTTATATATTCTTTGTAGAAATGTTTATTCAGGTTCATTGCCAGGTTTTCTGTTGGGCTCTTTAGAGCTTTGTGTTCTTTTACTGTGTTTATTCATCTCTATTTGCTATTAAAATTTATGGGTTTCTTATATATTTTGGATTAAACTACCTCATATATAGTTTCTATTTTTCATAGGTTCCCTTTCATTTTGTTGATCCCTTCTTTGATTTCACATAGGTTCTTTATTATAGGTTTGTTTTAGTTTAATCCTGCTCCTCTTGCCTATTTTTGTTTTTATATCTGACATCATAAGCAAAAAATTATGGCAGGCTTGTGGCATCAGCCATGTGGTTATTCCTCCAAGGAGAGAAGCCAATAGCCAATTAGATTTGGGATATACAGGCACATGGCTGCCTCTGCTGCACAGTATTTCCAGGCAGGTGAGGTGTATCTTGGTGCTGACGGTGGAGTCTTGCTTTGAATCAGGGAGACCCGTATTGCTTTATTGGTTTAGTGGCCTTTGGGTAACACTCTCTGGCATTCCAGAGGCCATCTGTACACTGCATGTGCTGGTCTTAATACATCTCCCATGTAACGTTCAGGTCTTCAGCAGCGAGTCTTATCGCCTCTCCTCCTGCAGGTATCCCAACTTAGGGGCAAGGAGCCCTTACCTTTTTGTGGGGCCTTGGATCCCCTGGCCAACATATCCCCTGGTAGAACAATCCATTGCATATCAGAGCTCTTTGCATTAATATATTTGCCTAAGTGCATAGCCTAAGGACTTTAGTATTATATTTGGTTCTGAACAGAGTATAATCCTTTTTCACAGTTCTTATGTTCTTACTAGTCAAATAAAGAAGGCATTTTTACTGGTTTATAAGAGATTACCTCTATAAAGTTTGCTCTAATTTACAGTTGGAGAATGACGTCATCATCATCAATTTCTACTTGTTCTAATGGGGGGAGGCAAGAAAGTCATATCAAAACCTTTGTTGCAACTAGAAGGTTATAAGTTTCATTAGGACTCATTATAAATAGGTTGTTACAGTAAGATCCACAGAAGGGTTCGATGTTTATTTGCAATCTGAGGCTTTTCTTCCTTTCAATGTTCAGACGGGTCAACCTTTCAGTTGCCACTTTTTGGTACATCCTACTCAACTGCAAAGCTGTATCTTTTCTTTCTCAGCTCGTTTAGTTGGTGACATTTTGTCTGTTGGAACAAACAAATCTTTTCCGTAGTTAGTTTTAAGATTTTGAATTGCAAGTTTTGACTAAAAGGTTTCATGTCTCTGCTGTATCCCCCCCCTTTTTTAACCCATGAGTCTCCAGAAACAGTTGTATTACACATACTATAGGGTGGAATCAAGCACAGATTTCATCAAATTCACCCATGTGTTTTGGGTGACTATATATGATTAACTTGGGAAAAGCAAACTTAATTTTTGCATTAATCATCTTAAAGAGAATCACTACAAGGTGATACTGTAAACAGAGAAATTATAGAGAAACATTTGTATGTGTCAATCCCAAGGTTATTACTTCTACAGATTTGTGTAAAACAAATGTGGACAACAGCAGAAGTAAATGTCACAAATAGCTTTCCTTGATGTTTTCTCCTGGGACAGCTGAAGTTTCAGCTCTTGCGTTTAAGCATAAAATCTATTGTAAGTTCATTTTTGTACAGTGTAAAACAAAGGCCCAAATGAATTATTTTTCCTGTGGTTACTCAGTTTTACAATAGCATTTATTGGCATGTAGTAAAAAAATAATTGACTATATATGTACTTGTGTTTATTTGTGGATTCTTTATCTTCCATATACCAATTTTGAATAATTTTTTTCATTTTTCAGCAGATATTTATTAGCTATAAAATATAGTCATTTTATAGGCATTTTGAAACACATGTATGCAGATGATTGATGGATAGATAGATAGATAGATAGATAGATGATAGATAGATAAAATTGGGGCTACAGCAGTGGAAAATTCTTGTATGGAAAGAATATTTTGAGTCTAGTTTTATGATGAAATTTCAGGTAAAATTATACATGTATATATGGCTATCAGTTGCTTGTCTGGAAAAGGAATATATTTAGGGCTACTCTCTTTTTTTATTTTTTTTTTAATTTTATTTATTTCTGGATGTGTTATGAATGTACTGTCTGCATGCAGGTCTGTGCACCCGTTGTCGTGCAAGGCAATGCCGCGGAGGTCAGAAGAGGGTGTCGGATTCCCCTGGAACTGGAGTTCTCCTGGAATTGGAGTTTCAGACGGTTCTCGGCCGCCATGTGGGTGCTGGGGATCAAACCCGGGTCCTCTGTAAGAGCGGTCGGCGCTCTTAACCGCTAGGCCATCTCTCCAGCCCCCAGGGCTACTCTCGTATATGCATCCTCTCATGACCCAGCTTCTGATTTTTTTATAGAGGAAGGACTTTACATATATGTTACATGTGAAAATCTCCTCTAGTGTATGAATTGTCTGATAAATTCATAGGTCAAATGCCTGAGATATGCATGTGTGACACTCATCACAAGCAGACGACCTCTCATTTCTCTCTTTCCTGATAAACAACAACAACAACAACAACAACAAAAAACCACGGAAATATCTGAAGACTGTAGTGAATGGTTCTTGTCTGTGTTCTTCACTTATTCGTCTTCCATTCTTGTTCTGGTAGACGAGGGTAGGTTGGAGGTACTGGCATGACCTGGAGAGAATCTTTGTTTTCTGCTCTGTTGGAAAATATTGATAAAAAATGGTCTCTTTAAAGACTCTTATTTTTTTAAATACTTTTACTGATGATTTGTGTATTTCATACATTATCTTTCAGACCAATTTGGACACATTCCCCTCTCCCTGCTCCCCAAACCCAACCCTGTCCATGCCTTCTGCCATACATGTCTTGCATCTTTCTCTCAGTCCTTCTGAAGTTTTTCACTGTAGAGGTTATTGTTTTGGGCAGAGTTTAACTGTATCAATCAGTTCTTTGACCCAGTCTTTATGTCGTTGTTGTTCTCTCCTCTTTGTATTAATCCAATATATGCCTATATAGCCTTCATATATGTATCAAAATTATGACCTCCAAGAATAAACTGCATGTTAATTTCAAAATATGTTTAGGGAATTCACATTTTCCCCTTTAATTTGATATTACTCTAAAATATGAATATTTACCTTTCACCCATATACAGTAATTACCAAGTCTGAAAATAAATGGTTGTTCAATTCTAGATGCCATTAAGAGATTCACATTATAGCAACACAGTTGATTTCAGAAAAAAAGAAGTATAGCAATAATGTCGATCAGGTTACCTTTCAACTGGGGATTTGGTGTTAGCATCCACAAATGAGGGAAACCATTTGCCGTTTGCTTTTCTGGGACTGTGTTACTTCACCTACAATAATGGCTTCGAGTTCCAGCCATTTACCTGCAAAATTCATGAATTAATCTTTCTTTACGTTGCATAGAACTCCATTGCATAGATGTACCACATTTTTGTTATCCACTCATCTGTTGAGGGGCATTTGTGTTGGTTCCAACTCTTCGCTATTGTGAAGAGTGCTGAAATAAACATAGATGTGCAAATATCTTTGCAATAGGATGAGTCTTGTGGGTATATACACAGGAGTTGTAGGACTGGGTCGGTGGCAAGCTCATTTTGAGTTTTTTAAAGATTCTCCATACTGCTTCCCACAGTGGTTGTACGAGTTTGCATTTTTGAGTCTTAAGACTCAGAAATGCCTATCCATCTCATCTCTTCTGCCATATACCATATGTGTTCTTTAAGAAATGTCTCCGATCTTTGTGCAGGGTGCTCCAGAAGCACAGAAGCCCAGAACTCACTCCTGACAGGTAGATTTTAGGGTAGATTGACTCTTGGGTTGCTGGAAAAGGGTCTAAACCCTAAACCCTTGTAGGGGGTGGCTGTCTAGGTGGAGCCGCCCTTCGCCTTTGCAGACAGTGTTGGGTGGGTTTGGTTTGGCACCATTGTGTTTTTGTGCAGGGTGCTCCTGAAGCACAGGAGCCCAGAGCTCACTCCAGACAGGTACCAGGGCGTGGGCTAAGTTATATAAACAAAATTGAAAGCCTGAAACCTAGAAAAGTAAATACTCCATAAACAAGGAAGAGAAAAAAAAAAGCATCTGAAGGAGGCAAGCAAAACCATCCTGTAACACAGTGAAAAGACTTTTGTGATTGGCATAGGAATACAGGCAAAAAAAAAAAATAAAAGGGGGGGAACCTCATGCCAGGGACAGGGTGAAGGAATACATGGGAAAGGTGCAGGATAATTCCACACCAAGCTCTACCAACCCTGCAGGAGATAGCTACAGTGGGATCCCCCTGGAGGTGACCCAAGAAACAGATCTTAGAGGAATAATTGCAGACCTAGGCAGATAAATTAAAGAAAATAAAGAAGTCAGAGAACTAAGGAGAGAGAATGAAAAACTCAAAAAGGACCTAGAGGGATACAATGACAAACTTCAGAAAGAACTAAAGGAACAGAATGACAAACTCCAGAAAGAACTAGAGGGAGAAAAAAACAAACTCCGAATGGAAGTAGAAACACTGAAAAAGGAAGCCAACCAAAGAAGAAAGGAGCACCAAGAAGAGATTGAGAAGCACAAAGAAGAGATTGAGAAGCTCAAAAAGGAAATGGAAGTACTAAAGAAAACACAGGAGGAAACAAAAAAGGAATTAGAACACTCAGTCAATCAAGAAGAAAGAAAAGGAAAAAGCCTCAGAAGTAGAATGGAGGAAGCAGAACAAAGAATATCAGACCTGGAAGATAACACAGAGCAATTAAAAAGCTCAAATAAAGATTATGAAAAATTTAAAAATACACAAAAGTGGAACAACCAGGAAATATGGGACACTATGAAAAGACCAAACCTCCGCATCATAGGAATAGAGGAAGGAGAAGAATCTCAAGAGAATAGTATTGATCAGATCTTCAACAGAATAATAGATGAAAATTTCCCCAAACTAAAAATAGATGAACCTATACAAATACAAGAAGCACATAGGATTCCAAATAGACAAGATCAGAAAAGAAAATCCCCACACCATATCATAGTTAAAATGCTAGATGCCCAAAACAAAGACAAAATTCTGAAAGCTACAAAAGAACAACAAGTCACATACAAAGGGAAACCCATCAGAATTACAACTGAGTTCTCAGCACAAACCATGAAAGCAAGAAGAACATGGAGCAAAGCAGTTCCTTTGTTAATGGACTATGGATGCCAACCCAGAATAATATACTCAGCAAAAATGTCGAATATAGGTGAAGGAGAGAGAAAAATCTTCCAGGACATAATCAAGATGATAGAATACATGTCCAGAAAACCAACTCTTCAGAAAATACTTGAAGCATTTCAAAGGGCAGAAGACAGGAGCAACTATCCTCAAGCACCTAGGAAAAGAAACTAATAAAAATATAATCATAGGAGTAGAATCGGAGACTAAAAATCAAAATGGATAATAAGGTGGAAGGAAGCAGCATCCATCTTTCAATTATAACCTTAAATAGTAATGGACTAAACTCCTGAATCAAAAGACATAGACTGGGAGATTGGATTAGGAAACAAAATCTATCTATAAACTGTCTACAAGAAATCCAGCTCAATTTCAAAGATAAGCACCAACTTAAACTGAAGGGATCGAAGAAAATATTCCAAGCAAATGGTACAAAAAAGAAATCAGTGTTGCTAATTTCAATATCAGACAAAATAGACTTCAAAGCAAAAAAAAATCAAAAGAGACAAAGAGGGCCATTATATCTTTATCAAAGGAACAATTGGCGATGAAGATCTCACAATCATGAATATATATGCACAAAACTCTGATGCACCACACTTTATAAAGACAACTCTTCAGGATCTCAAGGCACAGATTAACACCAGTACACTAATAGTAGGAGACTTCAGTACTCTGCTAAGTCCATTAGACAGATCAACAAGACAAAGGATAAACAGAGAGACATCTGAACTTAATGATACAAGAAACCAAATTGACCTGACAGACATCTATTGAATATTCCACCCAAACACCAGAGAATACACTTTCTACTCAGCACCCCACAGAACATGCTCCAAAATAGACCATATACTGGGACACAGAAAAAAACTCAACAAATACAAAAAGATTGAAATAAACTCATGCATTTTATCAGACCACAGTGCAATAAAACTCAATATAAACACCAGGATAAGCCCTACAACCCACAAGAACACATGGAGACAAAAGAACACTCTCCTGAATAATGAATGGGTCAAGGAAGAAATAAAGAAAGAAATAAAATCATTCCTGGAACTGAATGACAACACTAATACAACACAAAAAACCTATGGGACACATTAAAAACAGTTCTAAGAAGGAAGTTTATAGCCCTAAGTGCCTACATCAAAGAAAAACAGAAAGAACACAAGTGAACGATCTAACACTGCAGCTAAAAATACTTGAGAGACAACAACAAATGAACCTGAAATGCAGCAGACAAGAAGAAATAACAAGATTCAGAGCAGAGAACAATGAAATAGAAACAAAAAAGCTATACAAAAAAATTAATGAATCCAAAAGTTGGTTCTTTGAGAGAATAAACAAGATAGACAGACCTCTAGCCCAGTTAACAAAAAGAAAGAAGGAAAAACTCCAAATCAATAGAATCTGTGATGAAACGGGAAATATCACAACAGACAATGAAAAGATCCAGACAACCATACGGGAATACTACAGAATCCTATACTCTACTAAGTTTGAAAACCTAGAAGAAATGGATGGATATCTGAAATTCTGGGAATCACCAAAGCTCAACCAAGAAGAGATCAAAAGCTTAAATAGACCAATAATATATGAAGAAATTGAAGATGTAATAAGAAGCCTCCAAACAAAGAAAAGCCCAGGCCCAGATGGCTTCATGGCAGAATTCAATAAAATATTTCAAAAAGACCTACAACCATTACTACTCAAGTTGTTTAGAAGGATACAAATGGAAGTTCTCCCAGAATCCTTCTATGAAGCCAGCATCGCTCTGTTACCAAAACCAGGCAAAGATATAACCAAAAAAGGAGAAATATAGACCCATCTCCTTAATGAACACAGATGCAAAAATTCTAAATAAAATACTTGCAAATCGCATACAGATACACATCAAGAAGATCATCCACCATGACCAAGTTGGATTCATTTCAGAAATGCGGACATGGTTCAATATACAAAAATCAATAAATATCATCAAATGTATAAATGAACTAAAAGAAAAAAAATCATACAGTCATCTCAATTGACGCAGAAAAAGCCTTTGACAAAATCCAGCATCCCTTCATGCTTAAACTCCTAGAGGAAATTGGATTGGAAGGATCATTCTTCAATGCAATCAAAGCCATATACAGGAAACCCACAGCCAATATCATCCTAAATGGGGAAATGACAGAAGCATTACCCTTAAAGTTAGGAATTCGGCAAAACTGCCCCCTGTCACCACTCCTTTTCAATATAGTGTTTGAAACACTTGCTAGGGTAATAAGGCAAGAAAAGGAAATTAAATTTCTAATTGGAAAAGAGGAAGTCAAGCTATCCCTATTTGCTCATGATACGATCATTTCCTTAAGGGATGCTAAGAACTCCACAAAAAAATTCGTAGAAATGATCAACAGCTTCAGTAAAGTGGCAGGATACAAAATAACTCTAGAAAAATCAGTATCCTTTCTTTACAGCAACAAGCAACTGAAGAAGGAATACAAAGAGACCTTCTCACTCAAAATAGCCACAAAAACAATTAAATACCTAGGAACAAACCTAACTAACTAAAGATGCCCAGGATCTCTACAACAAAAATTTTAAACCCCTGAAGAAGGAAATTGAAGAAGACATCAGAAGATGGAAAGACCTCCCATGCTCATGGATTGGGAAAATTAATATAGTAAAATGTCCATTCTACCCAAACTCTTGTACAGATTTAATGCAATCTCAATTAAAATCCCCAAGAGTTTCTTCACAGGCTTGGAAAAAAATCCTTAATTTCATTTGGAAAAACAAAAGACCCTGAATAGCCAAAGCAACCCTGAGCAAAAAGAGCAATACAGGGGGGATCTCTATACCAGACTTCAAACTATACTACAGGGATTTAGTCACAAAAACAGCTTGTTACTGGTACAAAAATAGACCAGTTCACCAATGGAACAAAACTGAAGATCCAAACCTGAGCACATACAATTTCAGCCACATCATATTTGACAAGAGGGCCAAGAAGACACAATGGAGGAAAGACAGCATCTTCAGCAAGTGGTGTTGGAAAAACTGGATCACCACCTGTAGAAGAATTAAATTAAACCTCTGCCTCTTGCCCTGTACAAAAGGCAATTCCAGATGGATCAAAGACCTCATCATGAAACCCAAAATTCTGGAGGTGATAGAAGAAAAACTTGGCAGCAGACTACAAGATATAGGCATAGGAAAAGACTTCCTAAATCAGAGAGCAGCTGCACAAGAAATAAGATCAACAATTGACAAATGGGAACTCATTAAACTCAAAAGCTTCTGTCCATCAAAAGAAACAATAAAGGAAGTGAAGAGTAGTCCCACAGAGTGGGAGGAAACCTTCACTGCAGATACATCTGACAAAGCAAAGCACTGATTTCCAGAGTATACTAACTACTCAAAAACAAAGAAGAAAGCAAACAAATGAATCACTCAAAAGATGGAGCAAAGAACTGAATAGAGACTTCACAGAGGAGGAATTAGAGATGGCCGAGAAACTTCTCAAAAAGTGTTCAACATCACTAATAATTAGGGAAGTGCAAAATAAAACCACATTAAGATATCATCTCACTCGTATAAGACTGGCTAGATCAAGAAAACAAATAACAAGTGCTGGAGAGGTTGTGAGGAAAGGGGAGCACTCATCAATTCCTGGAGGGAATGTAAACTTTTACAGCCACTATGGAAAGGAGTGTGAAGAACCCTTGGAAAACTCAAAATGAGCTTGCCATTTGACCCAGTCATACCACTCCTGGGTATATGCCCGCAAGACTCATCTTACTGCAGAAATGCATGCACATGTATATTTATTGTAGCTCTGTTCACAATAGCAAAAAGCTGGAACCAAGCCAAATATCCCTCAACTGAGGAGTGGATAGAGAAAATGTGGTACATGTACACAATGGAGTTCTATGCAGCACTAAAGAAAGATAACATCATGAACTTTGCAGGTAAATGGACAGAACTAGAAGATATTATGTTAAGTGAAGTAACAGTCCCAGAAAAACAAACGACAAACGGTATCCCTCATCTGTGGATGCTAGCATCAATATTCCAGTTGTAAATACTTCTTTTGAGGAGGGATGCGTATTGGAAAGAACAACAACAGAAAGACTACATCAAAAACTGACTGAAATGGTGAAACTGGAGGGATGAGAGGGGTGGGAGAAGGACATGGTTCTATATTCGATTAATGTATATTTAATTGATGTGAGTTTAACAAGTATCCAATTTTACCCAAACCCTATCTAAAAAGTGCATGGTATTTTAGGACTCAGTAAAAGTAAAAATATCTATATTAAACAACATTGTTTTAAACGTTTTAATAAAAACAGTAATACATCTAAGTTCAGTGGAAATATAAATTGTTGTCCACATTTGTTTCATTTAAAATCTGTATAACGATAACCTTGGGATTAACATACACAAACGTTCTCTATAACTTCTGTGTTATACAGTATCATCTTGTAACATTCTCTTTTACTTGTAGGATAATTTAACTTAAGGAAGTAAGCTTGCTTCCCAAATTAACATCATATGATCACCCAAAACGGCTTGAGATTGGTCTGTATCTTTCTTTTTTGTTTGTATCTTTGCCTGGTTTGGGTATTAGAGTGACACTGGCTTCATACAAGGAGTATGGGAGATTTCCCTCTGTATTTTTCTGAATAGTTTTAGTACTAATGGCTGTAAGACCTCTTTAAATGTTTTATAGATTTCTTCTGTGAATCCATCTGGACCCAGGCTTTTTTTAGTTGGGAGTTTTTTATTACATCCTTAATTTCCTCAAATATTATGGGTCTGTTTAAACTGTCAATCTCTTCTTGGTTAAGTTTTGTTGGTTTCCAGGATTTCAAATATTCATCCATTTCTCTTAGGTTTTCAAATTTAGTGGAGTATAGGTTTCTGAAGTATTCCTGTAAGATTGTCTGGATTTTTACTTTGCCTGTTGTGATGTTTCCCCTTTCATCATGAATACTATTCATTTGGAATTGCTCTTTCTTTTTATTTTATTCTTTTCTTGGTTAACTGGGCTAGAGTTTTGTTCTGTCTATTTTGTTTATCTTTTCAAAGAACCAGCTTTGTATTCATCGATTCTATGTATTGTTTTCTTTGTTTCTATTTCATTGATTTCCATTCTGATTTTAGTGATTTCCTCCTGTCTTTTTGGTTTAGAGTTTATTTTTTGTTGTCTCTCGAGTGCTTTTAGCTGCAGTGTTAGTTTTTTTGTTCCCTTTCTGTTTCTTTTTCTTTTTTTTTTTTTTTTTTTGAGGTGGCACTTAGGATATAAATTTCCCTCTCAAGTCTGCTTTTAAAGTAACCCACAAGTTTTGTTGTGTTGTATTGTATTTTTTGTTCACTTCCATGAATTTATTTATTTCAATCTTTATTTCTTCCCTGACCCATTCATTGTTCAGTATGGTGTTGTTCAATCTCCACATGTTCTTGTAGCTAGTTGGGTTTATTCTGATGTTCATATTGAGATTTATTGCACTGTGGTCTGATAGAATTCAAGGGATAATTTCAATCCTTTTGTATTTGTTGAGATTTCTTTTGTGCTCCAATATATGGTTCATTTTGGAAAATGTTCTGTGAGGTGCTGAGTAGAAAGTATATTCTCTGGTGTTTGGGTGGAATATTCTGTAGATGTCTGTGAGTTCCATTAGGTGTATTGTATTGTTCAGTTCTGATGTTGCTGTGTTTAAATTTTGTTCAGTTAGTCTATCTAAGGAGCTCAATGGGGTGTTGAAGTATCCCACCATTAGTGTGTTAGGATTAATCTTCTTGAGGTCCTTCAAAATACTGTTTATAAATTTAGGTGCACCAGAGTTTGTTGTATAGACATGTAGGCTTGTGAAGTCTTTGTATTTAATTGTTCCGTTGAGAAGGATGTAATGGCCCTCTTTGTCTCTTCTGATTAGTTTCACATTGAGACCTATTTTGTCTGATATTAGATTAGCCACTGTGGTTTATATTTGGTACCATTTGCTTGGAATATATTTTTTCCATCCTTTCACTCTAAAGTGGTGCCTGTCTTTGAGAGTGATGTGGGTTTCTTGTAGTCAATATATATAATGATTATGTTTCCTAATCCATTCTCCGAGTTTATGTCTTTTTATTGGGGGGGGGGTTAAACCATTAGTAATTATGGTTATTATTGAGAGATGTGTGTTGCTTCCTTTCACCTTATTTTTGTTTGTATTCTTGTTCTAGGTTTGTGTTTATTGTGTTATGCTTTTGTTGATTTCTCTCTTTAATTGCTTAGGGATAGTTGCTCCTTTCCTCTCTTCTTTGGATTGCTTCAAGGATTTTCTGAAGTGGTTGGTTTAATAGGCATTTATTCTTTCATCTTTTTAATGTTGTTAAAGATTTTCTTTCTCCTTCAACTATAACTGACATTTTTTGCTGGATATAGTAGTCTGGGTTGGCATCTAAATTCATTTAGTACAGGGAATACTTTGGTCCATGTTCTTCTAGTTTTCATAGTTTGGACTGAGAAGTCAGATGTTATTCTGATGGGTTTCCCCTTATATACAACTTGTCGTTTTTCTCTGTGGCTTTCAGTATTTTGTCTTTGTTTTTAGCAACTAGTGTTTTAACAATTATATTGTGTGGAGAGTTTCTTTTCTGGTACTATTTGGTGTTCTATATTCTTCTTGTATTTGTATGGGATTGTCTTTTTTCAGTGTGGGGAAATTTTCTTCTATTATCCTCTTGAAGATCTGGTCAATATTGTTGTCTTGGGATTCTTCTCCTTCCTCTTTCCCTATAATGCAGAGGTTTGGCCTTTTCAGAGTGTCCCACATTTCCTGGTTGTTCCACTCTTGTGTATTTTCAAATTTTTCATACTCTTTACTTGAGCTGTCTAGTTTCTCCGTATTATCCTGCAGGTCTGTTATTCTTTTCTCTGCTTCTTTGATTCTGCTTCTGAGGTTTTTTCCCATCCTTTCTTAGTGACTGGGTGAATGTTCAATTTCCTTTTTTATTTCATCCTCTGATTTCTTTAGATTTTCCACTTCCCTCTGAAGCCTATCATTCTCATCTTGGAGCACCTTACTTTGTTGGTCATTTTATTTTTTCCAGAGTTTGTAATTTTCTACCTTTAGTTCTTTCCAATGTTTATCATTATCTCCCTGTAGGTCCTTCTTGAGTTTTTCAATCTCTTCCCTTAGTTCTTTCCACCATTTGTCATTATCTCCCTCTAGGTCCTTCATGAATTTTTCATTTTCTTCCATTAGTTCTCTAATTTCTTTGCATATGTCTACAGTTGTTCTTCTAAGGTCAGTGTCTTGGTTTCCTTCCAGGGAGATGTCATTGTTGGGATCTTCTACAGGACTGGTTGAGTTCAGTGTGGATTTATTATGAGCTTTTCCCATGTTATTTTTCTTTGTATCTTTGGTATGTGGATGTGTCCGTTTATTTCTTTCTTTGGATTCAGGAACCTCAACGTTGGCTACCCAGTCTATAACCAGTAATGCTGTGACTCTTAGTCCTCTGCACCACAGCTCCACCAGGTTGATGGGGTTGGAGGGGGGTGGATTGTGTTGCTACTTGGCCCGCAAGCCAGTAGCCCCCAAGGATCAAGGCAGTTCTGCTCTGCCTTACCGGCACCAAACTGAGTCCATGAGCCTATCTGGAGCCCAAGCCGGGAATTCCTGGGGGGGGTGAGTCCCCCTATTGCCAAGGCAGATAAGCCTTGCCTTACTGGCACCTGAGTCTGTCTGTCTGTATGGACTCAATAAAATATTATTTAAACAAGAAAATGATCAATAAAATTAGAGATGAAAAGGGAAACCACAACAGACACCAAAATAATCCAGAACATTGTAAGGGGCCAATTAAAAATCTATATTCCATTATATTTGAAATTTCTAAAAAATATACTGGATACATTTATAAAATCATAGTGCCACCAAAGTTATACTAAGAATAGATCAATAGTTTAACAGACCCATAACAGATAGTAAATTGAAATAGTAACACAAAACCTCCTTACTAAAAATGCTTAGGCCCAGATCGCACAGCAGAATTCCACCAGACATTCAAAGAAGATCTATAAACAATACTTCTTCAATTATTTAAAAGGATTGAAACAGAAGGACAACTCCTAAACCCCTTCTATGAAGCCAGCATCACTCACACCTGGTGAAGACACAACAACAACAAAAAAAGAAAACTATATATCCTTTATGAACAAAGATGCAAAAATACTCAACAAAATACAAAATTTTAGGGAACAGATATTACCAAGGGGGAAGTGGGTGAATTCATAGAGTTTGTCTATGAGGAGAGGTGGGAAGGACATGCAAGAAGCCACTGTATTGGAGAAAGGAAGCCAGAAGGGTGGATGGTGGGATATATGTGTTATTGAGGGGAAGGTGGGGAGAATGGGGACACTGGGTCTAGGGAGGTAGGAAGGAGGTCAGATGGGAAAACAGTGCCATATGGAAGAGACTTCCTTTTGAGTGGTAGATGAGAGTGTTCAAGGAGACTCTCACATGCTCTTACTGAAGCACTTGGTTATCTTCTGCACTAATAGTTAAGACCCTACTGCTGAAGCCACTGTATGGGAGCCATGAAAATGTCAGTGTGAAGAATCTTCCCAGATAACAACAGGTCTTGGATATTTAGTAAAATTCCCAATTCTCTGTAGTAGACAGTTATCTTAGTTCAAGAATATCTTCAGACTTCACTCTGAAATTCCTACAGAATTCATTTTAAAGAATTTTTTATATTTTGTTGAACAAAATTTATTGCTCAATTTTAAATCTTGACAATGACATATAAAAATAAATCCATTTTGGTGAATTGGGAAGGGGGGATGGATGGGAAAGGGACACGGGTGTATATTCGATTAAGGCATATTTAATTGACATGAGTTCAGCAAGTACCCAGTTTCGCCTAGACACTGTCTACAGGATGCATGGTGTTTTAGGACTTAGTAAAAGTAAATATGTGTATATTCACAACCCTTGGTTGCCCGCCTCGCTCCCCCCCCGGTCCCTGCATCTGCGGTACTCCTGTCGAGTCAATTCGTCTGTTCCCCACATTTGTTTGTTTCCACCCCCGCTGTCGCGCGCCCTACCTTTATGGCCTGTGTCCCCTCCCCCTGTGCTCTCCTCCTTTCTTTTATCTCTGTATGTCCAGTCGCACCTTGTCGCACTTCTCTTTCGCTTCCCGCCGCCGCTGCTTTCCGTTTCATCTCCTGTCCCTGTTCCGTTTTTTGCTTCCTACCCCCGTTCATACCTCCATCTCGTCCCCCCCCACCCCACCCCTGGGTGCCTGCTGCCCTCGGTGGCCTTGCTATCCCCCCGCTCGTTCTGGGTCCTCACCTCCACCCTGTCTTCTGGTCCCCTCCATGGGGGTTCCCCAACACCCCCACCCCGGGGGGGGGGGGGGGGGGGGGCAACCTCCCGCCACCGCCCCTGCACCCTGTTTGTTGTTGAGTTCCCGCCCCCTTGCCCTAATCCCCCTTTTCCCCCTCCCCCTGGGGCACCGCTTCTGTTTGTTTCCCCCCCGGCGGCGACCCCTGTCCCCCCTTCCCACCCCCTTCCATGGTCTGCGCCCGCCCCGCTCCCCACCCCGCGTTTACCCTCCTCTTTGCCTTTCGTCGTGGCCTTTACCCACCCGTTGCCCCTTCCCGGTTGCCCCCATTCTGGACCCTGCCAGGCTAAACAAAAGCCCTCAATTGCCATAAACATCGAACCCTTCTGTGGATCCTACATGTAACAACTGTTTATAAAGGTCCTAATGAAACTTATACCTTCTAGGTGCACAAAGGTTTTGATATGACAGACTTTCTTGCCTTCCCCCCCACAGAACAAGGAGAAATATGACGATGATGAGGTCTTTCTCCCAACTGTAAATTGGAAACAACTATTAAGAGTAATCTCTTATGAAACCAGTAAAATGAGCCTTCTTTAATTGACTATAGACATAAGAACTATGAAAGGGATTATACTCTGTTCAAAACCAAATAAATACTAAAGTCCTTAGGCTATGCACTTAGGCAAAGTATATTAATGCGAGGAGCTCTGACATCAGCAATGGATTGTTCTCCAGGGAGGATGTTGGCCCGGGGATCCAAGGCCCCACAAAAGTAAAGGCTCCTTGCCCCTAAGTTTGGCATACCTGCAGGAGGAGAGCGATAAACCCTGCTGCAAAAGACCTGACGTTAACACAGGAGGGATTATATTGAGGCCTACCGACATTGCAAGTGTACAGATGGCCTCTGGAATACCAGAGTGTTCCAAAGGCTACTAAACCAATAAAGCAAATACGGGTCTCCTCTGAGTCAAGCAAGACTCCAACCGTCAGCACCAGAGTACACCTCCCAACCTGCCTGGAAATACTGTTGCAGCAGAGCACCATGTGCTGTATATCCCAAATCTAATTGGCTTTGTTGCTCTCTCCTTGGAGTAATAACCCATGGCTGATGCCACAAGCTTATACATCCCTTTAGCAGGTTAGGAGATGTTATAGAAGAGCCACAGTAAGCCCTGTCAATTTAACAGGGGGGAAAATTGTAATTCATAGATTAACATATCATCCAAACATGTGTCTATGCCAAGTAACCTACCATAACTATTATGCTTAGCTTAAATAACATATATCTAATTGCTTGTGCTTCATTAGTAGGATCAAAAGGTTACTTCCGTGACAAACTGTCAGCCCATGAAAGGAACATCCAGAATTAGCCAGAGTCCAAGTCAACAGCACCAGAGAGATGGACTGTTCACTTCTCATCCACCTGTGCCCCTTTTCTAAGCCTGGGACAACCGTGCGGAAGAGGGGCATGGTAGAATGTGTAAAGGGCTCGGATTGGGAGTGAATGGTGAAACACTACGCGATGTAAGTCTGGACACTCATTTGATCAACTTGATTGAACAACAACATGTCACCCTCCACTGGATGGTGGGGGCTGTGGGGGTTTGGACAACAACAACCTTGATTGGTTTTGTTGCCGAAGGATGCTTGTACTCATGGATTATCACTTATAGCTAAAAAAGGAAAAAAAAAAAAAACAGAGAAAGATGCAAGACAGTTATGGCAGAATACATGATCTGGGATGGGGTGGGGGTGGGGGGGAAGGGAAAGGGAAAAATGCCTGATCTGAATTGGAAAATGATGTACGAAATGCACAAAGCATCAATAAAAAAATTAAATTAAAAAAAATCCATTTCACACTTAAACATGTGGAAGTTCCATTTTGAAGAGTTTCAGGCAGGAGTTTGAAGAAATAGCCAAAATATTTATATTGGCCTAAGTCCATAACCAAGCTTCTATTTAAAATCCAACCTTACTGTCATGAAAACAGTGATAAATAGCAGACAGAGATTAATGCAGACCAGAGAGCCAGGCACATAGTGTCTTGGTATACTTCCTAGAATTACTCTCTTTGAAGTTCTACTAGAAATACCTTCCAGGCTTGAAGCATTTGAGAGTTGTTGAAACAGATCCCCAAAGACGCAGGACAGCAGTACTGGATTGCCAACAGTGAATAATTTTCTGAGAGCTTTTGCAAAGAATGATTTTAGAAACTGAAATTCTGAATAGTGTGAGTAATTCTCAAATGATCTTGAGTTAGAAAAATCTAGAGTTGAAACAAATGCAAGGCTATGTTGTCCATAGGGGTGAGAGAACAATCTCTGAGTTATCAAACATCAATCTCATTTTCAAAAAATGAGTAACTGATATGCAAATGAGGAACTGCATAGACTCCAAGAGACAGTTCGCTCATGACTTCAGCTAGGAAAGCCTAGCTTCTTCTCAATGACCAGTTTCTTCCCAATGACTATCTTCTTCTCAATAACTCTTAAGATTTCTGTTACTTGTAGACATTATAAACACAAACCAACACCTGAAGAAGTTAGTGGAATGTCTGACCAAATGCTTCAAATTTGTTAGTCCATATTTACATACAGGAAAAAGAAACCCTTTTATATGAATCTTCTGAAGTAAGGACATACTTCAGACTCAGGGCTTGAAGGAGTGGAGCAAACGCTGACCTGGAATCCTTCTACTTGATGTTTACCTTTTAAAACCTAGATGATAATATGAAACCTAATTCTGCATATATCAAGATAAATGAAATTTCTACCATAAGCTAAACATGGATCCTTATATTTACAGACAAGCATATCATATGCCATTCATTAAGGAAGCTTCATATTGCAATGGTTGGAGGCTAATGCAGAGTTACACAGCTGGTCAGATGCAGCATATACAAGTGAGAGGTTTCCAGTCCTGGGTGACACATCTACAGTTGAACCTCTGCATCTAAGGCCTAGAGGCCATATATAGCAAACCCACTGCCAACATCATCCTAAATGGAGAAAAATTGGACCTATTTCCCTTAAAGGTGGGAACCTGGCAAGGCTGCTCCTTATTGCCACTCCTCTTTAACATAGTACTCGAAATGCTTGCTAGGGAAATAAGACAAAAGAACGAAATTAAAGGAGTACTAGTCAGAAAAGAAGAAGTTAAGCTATCCATTTTTGTAGATGATATGAAGGTTTACCTAAGGGTTGCTAAAAGCTCCATCAGAAAACTGCTAGAAATGATTAAGAGTTTCAGTAAAGTGGCAGGATACAAAATTAACCTGGAAAAATCAGTAGCCTTTCTTTTTATCAACAATAAACAAGAGGAGAAGGAATATAAGAAGACCTTCTCACTCACAATAGTCTCAAAAATAGTAAAATACCTGGGAACAAATCTAACCAAACTATCTCTACAACAAAAAAGTTTTAAACCCCTGAAGAAGGACATTGAAAATGACATCAAAAGATGGAAATATCTCCCATGTTCATGGACTGGAAAAATTAATGTAGCAAAAATGTCCATTTTATGCAAATTGATATACAGATTCAATGCAATCCCAATCAAAATCCCCATGAGCTTCACAGACTTGGAAAAAAAAATCCTTAAATTCTTATGGAAAAACAAAAGACCCCAAATAGCTAAAGCAACCCTGAGTGAAAAATGCAACACAGAGGGGATTGCTCTACCAGACTTCAAGCTATATTACAGGGCCATAGTAATAAAGACAGCCTGGTACTGGCACAAAAACAGACCCATTGACCAATGGAACAAAATTGAAGATCCAAACTTGAGCTCATACAATTTCAGCTACCTCAAATTTGACAAAGAGGCAAAAAAAATGCTCAATGGAGGAAGGATACCATCTTCAGCAAGTGGTGCTGGCAAAACTAGATCACCATTTGTAGCAGAAGAAAATTCAACCTGTACTTCTCACCCTATACAAAAAATCAACTCCAAGTGGATCAAAGATCTCAATGCAAAACTCGAAACCCTGAAGGTGATAGAAGAAAAAGTTGGTAACAACCAACAAGGTATAGGTGTAGGAAAATACTTTCTAAATCAGACAGCAGCTGCACAGAAAATAAGGTAAGTAGTTGACAAATGGCACCTCATCAAACTCAAAAGCTTCTGTACAGCTAAAGAAACAATCAAGAAAGTGAAGAAAAAAACCTACAGAATGGCAGGAAATCTTCACCAGTGATTCATCTGACAGATCACTAGCATCAAGAATATATAGACTACTCAAAAACAAAGAAGTAAGGAAACAAATGACATATTCAAAAGATGGAGTAAAGAGCTAAACAGAGACTTCAAGAGTGAGGAATTAAAGAAAGCTGAGAAATACCTTAAAAAGTGTTCAACCTTGGGGGCTGGAGAGATGGCCTAGAGGTTAAGAGCACTGACTGATCTTGCAGAGGACCCAGGTTTGATTCTCAGCACCAATGTGGTAGCTGAGAACCGTCTTTAACTCCAGTTCCAGGGGAATCTGACACCCTCTTATGATCTCTGAGGCATTGTGCGACATGGGTGCACAAACCTACATGCAGACAGTACATTCATACACATGAAAAATAAATAAAAAAGTGTTCAACATCATTAATAATTAAGGAAATGCAAATTAAAACTACTCTCAGATATCATCTCACTCCCATACAACTGGCTAGGATCAAGAACACAAAAGACACCAATTGCTGGAGAGGTTGTGGGGAAAGGGGAACACTCATCCACTGCTGGTGGGAATGTAAACTGGTACAACCATTATGGAAAGCAATGTGGAGAACCCTTAAAAGACTCGAAATGAGTCTACCACCTGACCCAGCCATACCAATCCTGGGTATATACCCATAAGACTCATCCTACCGCAAAGATACATGAACATCCATGTTTATTGCAGCTGTCTTAACAATAGTGAAGAGCTGGAACTAACCCAAATGCTCCTCAACTGACGAGTGGTTGAAAAAAATGTAGTACATCTACACAGTGGAGTACTACTCCGTGATAAAGAAAAATAACATCATGAACTTTGCAGGTAAATGGATAAAACTAGAAGCCATTATGCTAAGTGATGTAACAAAGTCCCAGGAAAACAAGAGGTGAATGGTATCCCTCATTTGTGGATGCTAACACCGAATCCCCAGCTGAAAGGCAAGCTGAACAACATTTTTGTTATATTTCTGTTTATTTGAAAGCAACTATTTTGTTACAATGTAAATCTCATAACGGTCTCTAGAATTGATCCATCACTTACTTTCAGACTCTGTAATTATTGTATATGAGTGGAAATTATGTTTTCATATTTTAGAGTAATGTACAATTAAAGGAAGAAAATGTGAATTCCTAAACATAAAAAAGACATAGAAAGATGCAGGACAGTTATGGCAGAGTGCATGATCTGGGGTGGGGTGGGGGGAAGGGAAAGGGCAATATGCCTAAACTGAACTGAGAAATGATGTATGAAATACACAAAACATAAATAAAAGCATTATAAAAATAATATTTTATTGAACCTTTGAATATTTCATTCAGTTTATTTTGATCATATTGAGAACCCATTTGCCATCTTCCTTCTGACACGTGCACTCTAGCAGCGCACACACACACCTCTACATCCTCTCTTACTCCATGTCCTCTATTATTTTTTATTTTTTTTATTAATTTTTATTTATTTCTGTATGTGTATGAATGTACTGTCTGCATGCAAGTCTGTGCACCCGCGTCGTGCAATGCCGCAGAGGTCAGAAGAGGGTTTCGGATTCCCCTGGAACTGGATTTCTCCTGGAATTGGAGTTACAGATGGTTCTCGGCCACCATGTGGGTGCTGGGGATCAAACCCGGGTCCTCTGCCAGAGCAGTCGGCACTCTTAACCACTAGGCCATCTCTCAGCCCCCTCTATTATCTTTTAAGGCCTACAATGTTTAAGGTGTAATTTGTGTTATCCAAGTGCTCTTTGGGGTGGGTCCATACCCTAGAGCCTGGTAAACCTACCCAGCATCACAGGTTTCAAAAAGTATATTTTGGGGCTAGAGAGATGGCTCAGCAGCTAAGAGCACCGACTGTTCTTGCATAGGACCCAGTTTAGTTTCCCAGCACCCACATGGTGGCTAAGAACCATCTTTAACTCCAGTTCCAGGGGAATCCGAACCCCTTTTCTGACCTCCGCAGCATTGCGTGACATGGGTGCACTAACCTACATGCAGACAGTACACTCATACACATTAAATAAATAAATTTATAAATTATATATATATTATTTATGTTTTTTATTTTATGCATCTGAAGGTAATGCCTACATGTATGTTAGTGCACCTATGTCATGCAATGCACCAGAAGTCAGAAGAGGGCATCTGATTCCCCTGGACTGGAGTTACATATGACTGTTAGCACCATGTGGGTGTTTCGATTTGAACATGAATCCTCTGCAGGAACAGCAGTGCTCTTTACTCCTGAAACAACTCTCTACCCATCTCAAGCATCACACCTTTATCAAAAACTGTTTCTCCTTCTAGAAGCTATCAAATGACAGTAGTTCTTTAGCTAGGGTTGGCACTCCCACCTCCTAACCCCTGTGGTGAATCTTTGTTATGGCTTGAGCCATGTAAGTCTTGTCAATGCTGTCAACAGCGCTGTTGCAACTGCCTATGATTTAAAAACAAAGTTTTCCTTCTATTCATCTAAAATTTCTCGTTCTTAAAATCTTGTAGCCCCTATTACACTATGATCCCTGGAGTCTTGGGAGGAGAGGACTTACATAGGTGTCCTATTTAAGGTAGAGCACACTAGAGTCTCTTATTCTCTGCAAACTGACTAAATGTGAATATCTGTGTTAATTTCTATGTGTTGAAAGAAGTATCTCCAGCAAGACTTGAGAGATGAATTAATCTATGTGTATAACAAAGAGTCATGAGGAGTCAGTTTAATGTGTCTTTTGCAGAATAATTACATGTTCTACCCAATGGCTTATGACCTTTCTAGCCACAGCTTCTTGGCCCTGATAACAATGCCAGGTATGGATATGATGTTGCAGAGTGGGTCTTAAACCTGATCAGAAATTAATTGGTTAGCACCAAAACATGTGTGTAAGTTGTGCGCCAGTGTGCATACCTTGTCAATCCAGTCCCGGTTCACAGCTGGGTGAGGCTGATGATTAATTCCCTCTTTCAGTAGCATGCTACTGAAATAGAGATGAAGCTTGGAGGTCAGTTCCAGCTTGATTTCTCTTTATTTCCTCCAAGACACATATATGCCATGTCTTTAGCAATAGGGACTTACCATCGAGTTCTGAAAGGGACCCAAGAGCAATGGCAACAGCCAGTAATGCTTGAAGGCCTATTAGAACAACCTGGTCAACATCTCCAAAAGGAGGAACCTATTTCTGGCACTGGACTTTTTATTTGCTAGCTTGTGGTGTCTGGTACAGGTTTGTTTACACCTTTTATAGGCTACTTCTATATAAATAATGCATATATATTTAAGAACCTTCTACAATAGCAGGTTTTCATATGACTTTTCAATCAGCTTTTAGCATTAGTTACCCCTCCCCACATTCCTTTCTCTATCCTGCCCTCCCATTATCCACCCCCATTTAACCATTTCTATTTCACTCTCCACTCCCACTTGACCCTTCCTATTCCATTCCCCCACTCTCTGTGTCTCTCTTATATTACTGTGTTTTGGCTCCCCTTCCAGGAACATGCCCCACCTCCCCCTCCATGGGCTTATTTTCCTGATATATATATATATATATA
>VZQC01012367.1:301598-324003 GCA_009823505.1 Rhizomys pruinosus
GACAATTACTATAAACTAAAAGTCATTCCCTCCTCAATGTTGTTCTACAAATTGGGATCTGTGAATAGCTCTCTTAATAGACCTCAAAGAACATTGAGGGAAAACCTTGTTTATATATATATATATATATATATATATATATCACATAAATCAAAATTACAAAGTCTGTGCATAAACTATAGGTTAATTCCAAAACACATTTAGGGATTCAGATTTTAACAGTAAAGTTGCATTCAGGTAAAAAGAAGTATAGCTTTACATTCTATTTTTAGAATATGAATACATATCTTCCACCCATATATGGTAATTACAATGTGTGAATATAAGAGGTAGGTCAGTTCTAGAGTCCATTAAGAGAGTCACATTATAATAGCACAGTTGCTTTCAGATACAATGAAATATAATAATAGAGTTGCTCAGTTTACCTGCCAACTGGGGATTTGGTGGTAACATCCACAAATGAGGGAAACCATTTTCCTTTTTTTCTGGGACTGTGTTATTTCACATAGCATAATGGCTTCGAGTTCCTTCCATTTACCTGCAAAATTCATGATGATATCTTTCTTTACCTCTGCACAGAACTCCACTGTGTAGATGTACGACTTTTTTTGTTATCCAGTCATCAGTTGAGGGGTATTTGCGTTGGTTCCTGCTCTTTGCTATTGTGAAGAGAGCTGCAATAAACATAGCTGTGAATGTATCTTTGCAGTAGGATGTTTCTTATGGGTATATACCCAGGAGTGGTATGGCTGAGTCAGGGGGTGTTTTCCACACTGCTTTCTACAGTGGTTTTACAAGTTTACATTCCCACCAGCAGTGGAGGAGTGATCACTTTTCCCCAGAACCTCTCCAGCATTTGGTGTCTTTTGTTTGCTTGATCTTGGCCAGTCTTATTGGAGTGAGTTGATACCTTAATATGGTTTTAGTTTGCATTTCCATAATTATGAATGATGTTGAACACTTTTTAAGATGTTTCTCAGCCATCTTTACTTCCTTACTTGTGAAGTCTCTGTTCATCTCTTTACTCCATCTTTTGAGTAAGTCATTTGTTTTCTTACTTTTTTTGTTGTTGTTCTTTTCGAGACAGGGTCTCCCTGTAGCCCCATTCTTACTTGTTTTTAAGTAGTTTATATATTCTAGATGTTAATGCTCTGTCAGATGTAGGTTTTCTCTTCACTTCTTTGATTGTTTCTTTAGCTGTAAAAAAGCTTTTGAGTTTGATGAGGTCAGACTTTTCAGCTGTTGTCTTTATTTCCTGTGCAGCTGCTGTTTGATTTAGAAAGTATTTTCCTATGCCTATGTCTTGTAGATTGCTACTAACTTTTTCTTCTATCACCTTCAAGGTTTCAAGATTCAGGTTGAGATCTTTGATCCACTTGTAGTTTGTTTTTGTACAGGGTGAGAGGTTGGGGTTTAATTTTGTTCTTCTGCAAATGGTGATCCAGTTTTACCAACACCATTTGCTGAAGATGCTATCTTTCCTCCATTCAGCTTTTTTGGCTCCTTTGTCAAATATGAGGTGGCTGAAGTTATATCAGCTCAAGTTTGGATCTTCAATTTTGTTCCATTCTTCAATGGGTCTGTTTGTTTTTTTGTTTGTTTGTTTTGCCAGTACCAGGCTGGATTTATGACTATAGCCCTGTAATATAGCTTGAAGGCTGGTAAAGTAATCCCCCCCCATTACACTTTTCACTCAGGGTTCCTTTAGCTATATGGGGCTTGTTGTTTTCCATATGAATTTAAGGACTTTTTTACAAGTCTGTGAAAAAGCTCATGGGGATTTTGATTGGGATTGCATTGAATCTGTATATTAATTTGGGTAGAATGGACATTTTTACTCTATTAATTTTTCCAGTCTATGAGCATGAGAGCTCTTTACATCTTTTGATGTCATTTTCAATCTCCTTCTTCAGGGTTTTAACTTTTTTGTTGTAGATGTCTTTGGTGTCATTGCTTAAGTTTACTCTCCAGTATTTTATTTTTTAAAACCTAAGAGAAATGGATGAATATCTGAAATCCTGGGATTCACCAAAGCTTAACCAAGAAGAGATTGACAGCGTAAACAGACCCATAATACTTGGGGGAAACTGAAGAAGTAATAAAAAGACTCCCAGCTCAAAAAAGCCCAGGCCCAGATACTTTCACAGCAGAATCCTATAAAACATTTAAAGAAGTCTTACAACCATTACTGCTCAAACTTTTCAGAAGGATACAAACAGAGGGAAGTAAATTCCTTGTATGAAGCCAGCATCACTCTAATACCAAAACCAGGCAAAGACACAAACAAGAAAGAAAACTTACAGACCCAAATCATTAATGAACACAGATGCAAAAATTGTCAACAAAATACTTACAAATCTCATAAAGACCAACATCTGAAAGATTATCCATCATGACCAAGTTGGATTCATACCAGAGATGCAGGGATGGTTCAAAATATGTAAATCAATAAATATAATAAAACGCATAAATAGACTGAAAGACAAAAACCAAATGATCATCTCAATTGATGCAGACAAAGCTTTTGACAAAATACAGGATCCCTTCATGCTAAAAGTCCTAGAGGGAATTGGACTAAAGGGATCATTCCTTAATGTAATCAAAGCAATACACAAGAAACCCACAAACAACATCATCCTAAATAGAGAAAAGTTATAAGCATTTCCCTTAAATGCAGGAACACTGCAAGGCTGTCCACTATCGCCACCCCTCTTCAATATTGTGCTTGAAATGCTTACTAGGGCAATAAGTCAAGAAAGAGAAATTAAAATAGTACTCATTGAAAAAGAGGAAGTAAAACTATCTCTTTGTGCAGATGATATGATAGTTTACCTAAAAGATGCTAAAAACCCCAACAGAAAACTCCTAGAAACAAAAGTTTCAGCAAAGTGGCAGGATACAAAATAAACCTAGAAAATACAGTAGCCTTTCTTTACACCAAAAATAAGCAACTGGAAAAGGAATATAAGGAGACCTTCACAATCACATAGCCCAAAAGTGCTTTTTCATCTCAAGTTTTATACCTGAAGTACAATTTCTCAGGCCTTACTAATTATTTCTGGTTATGCTTTCCTTTTGCATGCTTAAGGCCACACTCTTAGCCCAGATTAACGAGTGTTTTTTTTTTTTTTTCTCAAGGTCAGTTGAGGATCTGGTCCTCAGGTTTTGGGAAGGGGGATCCCCTAGCCCCTTTTGTCTTTTCATTTACCAGTTCCAGCCACTCAAGAACAAAGTCAGGTCTTTCTAGACCAGGTTTCCCTATTTGAAGTATGAGCAGACGTTCCTCTTTATAGACAGGACACTGGCTGAAGTCCCGTTAGGGGATTGTGGTGGTTTGCATGAGTGTCCCCCATAGGCTGTAAGTATTCAGACATTTGTCTCCAGTTGGTGTCGCTGTTTTTGGAGGTCTTAGAAGGTGTGGTCATGCTGGGGGAAGTGTGTCACTGGGGGCAGGCTTAGTGAGTTTTAACAAGCCTCTGTGGTCTACAGTTGCCCTCTCTGTTTCCTGTGTTCTTTGCAAGATGTGAGCCTCAGTTTGCTGCTCCAGATCCAGCTGCCACGCCTCCAGCCACAATGGACTCTAATTCCCTGGAACCGCCAATCGTAAGCTCAAATAAACTCTTCCTTTTATAAGTTCCTTGGACGTGGTGCTTTATCACAGCAACAGGAAAGTGACTAATACAGGGATCTCCAAGATCTCCCTGCACAGGAAGACTGGTGACTCACATTTGCAGGACATTTCATGAGAAGCCCCCATGCATAGTGCCCTGGGACTTTAGTTAACCTCTGACGGCAAAGGACAAAATTGTCCCTTAAGTCCCTCTGCCAAACTGGTATGGGCATTAAGTATGGTCCTTAAGCATTCAGAAAGGCTAAGTTACACCAGCCTGATAATTGTTTTCTGTTTATATTTTCCTTTCGGTTGTTTAAGGCCATATAATAAGCTCAGATTAACCAAAGTTTTTGTTTTCTCTAGGTCACTTGAGGAAATGGTCCTCAGGGGTCACTTGNTTTTTTTTGGAGGGGGGGGAGGGAAGGAGCCCATGGCTCCTTTTGGCTTTTCATTTACCAGTTCCAAACACTTGAGGACAAAGTCAGATCTTGTTAGACCAGGCTCCTCTTTTTGAAGCATGAGCAGATTTTCCTCTTTATAGAGTGGACACTGACTGAAGTCCCATTAATGGATCTCCAAGACCAACCCGTACAGGAAGACTGGTGACTCACATTTGCAGGACATTTTAAGAGATGTCCCCATGCATAGTCTCCTGGGACTTAGCTGACCTCTGAGAGCAAGGAACAAAGTTATCCCCTAAGTCTCTAGGCCAAATTGGTATGGGCATTAAATATTGTCCTTAAGCATCCATAAAGGCTAATTTACACCAGCCTGATACTTTTAACTACTTTATAATATTTTAGAAAAGGCTTGGTAAAAGCTCAAGCACCCTTGTATAAGAAATACTCAGAAGCACTCCCACAAGATAAATACTGTGGTTAGACACAATGTCATGACAAACGAGTTTTTTTTTCTCATTCTTTTCATTTTATGTATACATACCCTCCACCCTTATACCCAAACTGTCTACGTCTGAAAATAAAAAGTAGCTTAATTCTAGAACCTGTTAAGAGATTCACAATATAAGAGTACATTTGTTTTCAGATCATGAGGAATATAACATTAACGTGGCTTAGTTTTCCTTACAACTAGGTACTTAGTGCTAGCATCCACAAATTCATCATTTGTTTTTCTGGGACTATGCTACTTCATTTAACATAATATCTTAAAGTTCCATCCATTACCTGCAAATTTTGTGATGTCATCTTTCTTTACCACTGCATAGAACTCCATTGTGTAGATGTACCACATTTTCTCTACCCACTCGTTAGTTGAGGGCCATTTGATTTGGTTCCAGCTCTACACTATTGTGAAAAGAGCTGCAATAAACATGGTTGTGCATGTATCTCTGTGGTAGGATTAGTCTTGTGAGTATATACCCAGGAGTGGTATGACTGGGTCAGGTGAAAAGCTCATTTTGGATCTTTTAAGTGTTCTCCATACTGTTTTTCATAGTGGTTGTATGATTTGACATTCCCACCAGCAGTGGATGAGTGTTCCCCTTTCCCCACAACCTCTTCAGCATTTGGTATCATTTGTTTTCTTGATGAGTTAATAGTTTCATTGCATAAATATCTGGAAATGGTCTTTTCTCCTTTATGCTGTAATGCCATCTTTGTTATAGTGAACATGCTTTAATTTTATTGCAATAATAATTGTATGTCTTTATGAAATAGAGTGTGATATTTTTCTATAATTATTTGTTGTATATTGATTAACTTAGGGCACTAATATCAGTCACCCAGACAATTATTGTTCCTTTAAAATGAGAACACATAACATTGTTTTAACTATTTTGCATTATACATTACAAGCTTGTTAATTTTAATCATCCCTTGTGAAGCTCAACAACAATACTTTTTTCCCTATCATGATGCATCTTTGTACCCATTAAGCAATGTCTCTCTCACCTGTATGTCCTTATTTTTTCCTGTATAACTATTATTTTTTTTAATAATCCTTTTTTAAAATTTTACACATTATTGAAATACTGTGGCTTTTCTGTACCTCTATTATTTTACTTAACATGATAATCCTATTACATTACCGTAAATGCTGAGATTTTTCTCATTTTATGGTTGAATAGTGAACTTTCTACCTTATCTATGACAATCACATTTACAAATATAATATTGTGATTCTATCTTAGGTATGTTACATATCAAAGGATGAATTATTTTATTAGGTGTGAAATTAGGTTCTGTATTTTATATTGCTTAATTGGATTTTGATAATCTGAGACAAAAGTAAATTATTACATTCAAAATATTATTTAATTTAATTATCAATTTAATTTTACGATTGTTTTAAACCACAAGGTTTATACTATTCCAGTAGAAAATTCTCTGTGTGTCAATCATTGTGATGAATATTTTACATGGATTGTATTCTCTAATCAGTGTTTGGAAGATTTTAAGAAAGGTTTGGTCTTAATTGCCTGCATTGTCAACTGATCTTCTTACTTAGAGAAATTATTTACCACATTGGAGTTCCATGCAGCAGTAAAGAAAGATGATATCACGAAATTTGCAGGTAAATGGATAGAACTAGAAGCTGTTATGCTAAGAGAAGTAAAAAAAAAGTCTCAGAAAAAAAAATGATTTGTTTTCCTTCATTTGTGGATCCTAACACCAAATCCTTATATGGAATTCAAAGTGAGTTAATTGGTCAATAAATATAATACCACATTGATTGAAATCACTATAGATATAGCTTGAATTATATGTCTCTATTTTCCTCAGTACTAAGATTTGGGAGAAATAATAAATTTCTTTTTTTGAAGTACATTAAAATATACATCAACTTGCTGTGTAATTTAGGAGTGTAAAGTTATATTTCTTTTTACCTGTATGCAAGTTTACAATTAAGTTGTGACTCCCCAAATGTACTTTGGAATTAACCTTTGTTTATTTTCTGGTTTGTAAATTTGGTATATGTATGTAGTGTAATAAAAATTAATAAAAAGTAGAGAAAAAATATAATTAACTTACTCTATATTTTCAAAAAATAATAGTCATATAAATGATACTTGACCTGGGACTGGAAAGATAGCAGTTAAGAGCACCTACTGCTCATGCAGAGGACCCAGGTTCAATCTCCAGCGCCCACATGGCAGCTGAGAACCATCTGTACCTCCAATTCCAGGAGAACTCCAGTTCCAGGGGAATCTGACACCCTCTTCTGACCTCCGCAGCATTGCACGACATGGGTGCACAAACCTACACGCAGACAGTACATTCATACACATACAAAAATAAATAAAATTAAAATAAAAAAAATAATAAATAAATGATACTTGACCTAACTAAATCAAGGTGTCTACATAAAATATTTTACAATAAATGAAAATAATAATTTAATAATCATGATTATTTCCATAATTGTTATTATTTAATTCACACTGTATGAAAATCAATATTGTTTTTATTCTCATTATTACTACTTTTGAGGAAGAGTAGGATACCAAATTGATGAGATTAAACAGTGTTATTTCTTAACTATGACACCATTATATAACCCACCCAATAAATAACTATGATAGCATAATAAGCACACCCAATAAATAATAAAATCTACAATTAATTTACAATGCAGGGCTCTTACAGAATGTTTAAATGTTTACTTCCTGGTTCTTAACAGCCAAGGATCATTCAAGGTTTTGATTGCAGCATAATCTGTACATTTTTAATATTTACTTATACCTGTTGTCAGTATCAAAATATTTCCTCAACATGCTTGCTGTTTTTAGAACAGAAGAGAAGATAAATTTTAACAAATTTTTTAATTGCAATAAATTCACCAGGAAACAGAGAAGCTTATTATTTATAGGGACTGAGAAAGGATTTAAGACATTAGATTTTGGGCAGCTTCAAGAATCAGGCAGGAGTGCTTGTAAACTTGACAGTTTCATGCTCCAAAACATAAAATCTCTGAAATCAAACTTTAAAAATATTCTCCTGCTGGGTGTGGTGTTGCACACATTTAATCCTAGCACTTGGAAGGAAGAAGCAGGAGGATCTCTGTGAGTTCAAGGCCAGCCTGGTCTACAGAGTGAGTTCCAGGAAAGCTGGAGCTACAGGGAGACCCTGTCTCTAAAAAAGAAAAAAAATATATTCTCCTTTGACATCAGTTTGCTTCTGTAATCTATTCTAATGCCCTTCGAACACTACAGTTTTTCCACAAATGCTTTTGCTTTCTTATTTTTCACTTTTTTATTTCTAATGTTCAGTTATGGAACAAGAAAAACAACAATGAAAAGAAAAAATATGTATTTATTGTTTTTCCTTTTCACTTGTCTGTGAGCTCCTAGAGGATAGATCTCTATTTTTCACTTATATGTACAGTGGTTATCTCCACCCCTGACATATAATGTTTATCTAATGGATGTCAAATAAAAGTTAAATATATAGAATTTCTCAATCCACCACCTATAATGGAATCCCATTATACTGTTTTAGAGAATTATACTATAACTAGAATAAGTATAGACTATCCCATGATGACTGTTTACAAATTGTTAAATATGTTCATCGACATTCGTATTATAAAGTGTAAATCAACAAGCTGTTCCAATGAATTTGGAGCCTTCATAAATGGGGTTAATGCCACTATAACTGGATATATAGAATAGATGCTTCTTTCTCTCTCTCAAAATGTGTACCCTTAACAGATAACAGAAGTAATGCCTTGATTTTGAAATTTTCAATTTTTAAATTGTAATTGTTTAGTCTGTAATATTGTATTTTGACATAAGTCCAAACTAAGGCACATATATAAAGTAATGATATCTAGCTGGACAAAAAAATTGGAAAGCTTATTTTGAAAATGTAATAATGTTGTTTTACTTTTTCCTGGAATGTTAAAATCTCAATCTGCCTTTTTATATTTCTTTTAAGTGTCAGGTTTTAAGGGAAGAGAAATCTATGACTTAAGGTACATTCAATTAATGTAGAGGTATAATATATTTATTATAGACATATGGAGAAATTTGCTTATTCATTATCCAGAAGACGGGGAAAGTCTTCCTGATAAATTGTCCATTTCATTTGAAAGGAACATTGGTGAAATGCTTAGAATTCATTACTTTTATGCTTATAACCAGGAAAGAAAAAGAAGCTAAATATCAAGGGCTTGTGAACTCATCAAAATTTGAGATCAGAAGGCAAATCACATTATGAAATGTGGAAAGAAACACAAATACAGCAAAGATTAATTTACTTAGAGGGGAAACTACTGAAGCCATAAATGGGTAGGAAAACTTAAATGAGAATTTTGACAAACTGAAGCAGGATAAATGTGGATTAGCTTGAGAATGAGAAATGACTAGAAGTCCTGTTCTAGGCTGTTTCCACACTATCAAAAATTTTATTTCCAGTAACCTAATAGATTTCTCAAGATTAAGGCCCAATAAATAGTCTTCTGATATAACTGAACAGGAGAAGGAATTCAGCCATATTGAAATACTCACAGGTCATTTACCATGGGTGTAGGGGGGGGGGGGACAGAACCAGCCAGTAAAAATGTCCTTATTGGAGTTTTTGAAAGGAAGATAAGGGCATATATTAACATAGCTCAGCATCTGATAGCTTTCCTGACTCCTTGAAGTGGATGAAAAAGGCTAAGAAACATTTGTGTAACTTAGTTTTTATTACTTAGTACATCATGTCTAGTGTGAACTAATTTTTCCAGGAAAAAAATGCTTCTACGATATTAACTATTCTACCAGGTTGAATAACTGATTAAAACTTTAGTGATACAGATATCAAGCCGTTGCTTCCCAAGTCCTGGAGATCATTGGAAAAGAGGAAAAACTGAAAGAGCTAGATGACTAAAAGGAAAGAGCATTTTCCAGATAAAAGTGTAGTTAGTTACTCCTGTGAATTCATAGCTATTGATACAACATGCACAAGATCTATGAAAGCTCAAGCCGCAAAATCTTCCTGCATATAAGATGGGAGGAGGTGGGCAAGAGTCCCCAACCCTAGCTGGGCTGATACTAACAATTGATAGCTGTTGGGACTCATTTTTTCTTTAAAAATGTGACACTGGGTAGGTTGTTCAGCCTCCAGTGGATGGACCCACATTGAAAGGCACTTGGGGAGACAAATTAGGCTTGATAGGCCTTAAAAATAAGAGAAGACTTGAAATCAGGCTGAGATAGTCAGGGAGGTTCAGTTAGGAAAGCAGACTCAATATGATCAAAATATGCTATGGAACTCTCAAAAACTCCAGATTTTTTTTTCTCTTTTTGAGACAGGATCTTCCTGTAGTCCCCTCTGTCCTGGAATTCGCTCTGTATACCAAGCTGGCCGTGAACTCACAGAGATATGCCTGCCTCTGCCTCCCAAGTGTTAGGATTAAAGGCATGCTCCACCAACCCTGGAACCAGAAATATATATTTTTTTGTCTTTTCGAGACAGGGTCTCTCTGTAGCCCCAGCTGTCCTGGAACTCACTCTGTAGACCAGGCTGGCCTTGAACTCACAAAGATCTGCCTGCCTCTGCCTCCCAAGTGCTAGGATTAGAGGAGTATGCCACCACACCCGGCTCAGAAAAATATTTTTAAAGTAGCCTGACATATAAACTATTGTACATAAAATCATGATATATGTCATAATTAGAAAATGAACACAGATAGAAAATAGTCTCTTACAACAGATCTTGACATTTACTGCACCTTTGAGTGGAAATTCTACAATATAAATATTTTTAATATTTTATTTATTTTTATTTTGTATGTATAAGTGTACTCTCTGGAGGTATATAAGTGACCCATGTCATACATTGTCAGTGGATCAGAAGAGGACATACACTTCTATGAAATTCTAAAGAAAAATGCAAAAGGAGATTTCTATGGGACATGAATTCTGAAAGGAAGGAATAATAATTTGCAAATAACAGCAAGTTAAAATTCTGTTGGTAGATTATAAACCTTAGAGAAGACAAGACTCCTTATTAGGAGAAAATTAACAAATTGAGACATAGAGTTCTACCTTGAAATATGAGATTCAGAATAAAGTCATCTCAGTTGGTAAATTGTATTATAAAAATTGGTAAATTTAAATATGTGATTATGAATTATTTGATCGATTATCAATAATTATAAATCAATAAGAAAAATCAATATTTTGGAAAAACACATATCATACAAGGTGTCAACTTAGAAATAAAGAAGTCTAATAAATATAATTCAAATGTTATGAAATATTCTCAAGAATTAAGATTACAAAATTTATGTTATTTTTTTATTGTAGGCTACTATATACTTAGCAAATAGCATTTACTTATTTTACATAGCTTAAGCTTATGAATACTGCATTTTAATCATTCCTAATAAAAAGAAATTAGGTAATCATTTTCAGAACTACTTAAAATTCTGTATGACTATAATAAATTTATATATGGCAAATCTAAATTAAAAATTAAACATTTATGTCTCCAGAAGAGAAATGGATAAAACAATAGATGGACGTAAATATAGATCTATTAAGCAGTTTATTATTTAAATGCAAGAACATCTTATTTATTGTTTTAATTTATTCTTTTTTATTTTTTCTTTCTCAATATTCTCCATGTGGAAGTTGACTGTTTTGAGCAGAAGTTCACTGTTTCTGATGCAGTTCTTTCTGTTGTTGTTGTTGTTGTTGTTGTTGTTGTTGTTGTTTCCAATATCATCACTTCCAACTGCTTTGGTCAAAAGCTCAATAGACAGTGCACAAGAAATACTTACAACTAGGTAATTGGCACTAGTATCCACAGATGAGGGATGCCATTCATCCTTTCTTTTTCTGGGACTGTGTTATTTCACTCAGCATGATATCCTCTAGCTCCAGCCATTTTCCTGCAAAGTTCATGAAGTCATCTTTCTTTACTGCTGCATAGAACTCCATTGTGTAGATGTACCACATTTTCTCTATCCACTCATCAGTGGAGGAGCATTTGGGTTGGTTCCAGCTACTTGCAATTGTGAAGAGAGCTGAAATAAACATGGCCGTGCATGTATCTCTGTGGTGGGGTGAGTCTTGAGGGTACATGCCTAGGAGTGGTATGGCTCGGTCAGGTGGCAAGTTCATTACATTTCTTCCAAGGGTTCTCCACACTGCTTTCCATAGTGGCTGTACGAGTTTACATTCCCACCAGCAGTGGATGAGTGTTCCCCTTTCCCCACAACCTCTCCAGCACTTGGTATCAATTGTTTTCTTGATCCTAGCCAGTCTTAATCGAGTAAGATGATATCTTAAAGTGGTTTTGATTTGCATTTCCTTAATGATTAGTGATGTTGAGCAGTTCTTGAGGTGTTTCTCAGACATCTCTAATTCCTCGCTTGTGAAGTCTCTGTTCAGTTCTTTGCTCCATCTATTGAGTGGGTCATTTGTTTTCTTTCTTCTTTGTTTTTTGAGTAGTTTATATAATCTGGAAATCAATGTTTTGTCAGATCTATCTGCAAAGAATGCTTCCTCCCACTCTGTGGGATTTCTCTTCACTTCCTAGATTGTTTCTTTTGACATACAGAAGCTTTTGACTGTAATGAGGTCTCATTTATCAACTCTAGACCTTAATTCTTGCGAGCTGCTGTCTAATATGGGAAGTCCTTTTCTATGCCTATGTCTTGTAGTCTGCTGCCAACTTTTTCTTCTATTGCCTTCAGAGTTTGGGGTTTCACGTTGAGGTCTTTGATCCATCTGGAATTGACTTTTGTACAGGGAGAGAGGCAGGGGTTCAATTTCATTCTTCTATAAGTGGTGATCCAGTTTTGCCAGCATCACTTGCTGAAGATGCGATCTTTTCTCCATTGTGGCTTCTTGGCCCCCTTGTCAAATATGAGGTGGCTGAAATTGTATGTGCTCAGGTTTGGATCTTCGGTTTTGTTCCATTGGTCAACAGGTCAGTTTTTTTCCCAGTACCAGGCTGTATTTATGACTATAGCCTTGTACTATAGTTTGATGTCTGGTAAAGAAATCCCCCCTGTGTAGCTCTTTTCGCTCAGGGTTGTTTTGGCTATCCGGGTTTTTTTCTTTTTCCAAATGAATTTATGGACTTCTTTTCCAAGTCTGTGAAGAAACTCTTGGGGATTTTGATTGGGATTGCATTAAATCTATACAAGGGTTTGAGTAGAATGGACATTTTTACAATGTTAATTTCCCAATCCATGAGCATGGGAGGTTTTTCCATCTTCTGATGTCTTCTTCAATTTCTTTCTTTAATGGTTTAAATTTTTTTGTTGTAGAGATCTTTGGTGTCTTTGGCTAGTTTTTTTTTTTTCCTAGGTATTTTATTGTGTTTGAGGGTATTGTGAGTGGGAAGGTCTCTTTGAATTCTTTCTCCAGTTGCTTGTTCTTGATGTAAAGAAAAGCCATTGATATTTTAGGTGAATTTTGTATCTTGCCACTTTGCTGAAGCTGTTAATCGTTTCTAGGAGTTTTCTGGTGGAGTTTTTAGCATCCCTTAAGTAAACAATCATATCATCAGCAAATAGGGACAGCTTGACTTCCTCTTTTCCAATTAGTACTCCTTTAACTTCTTTTTCTTGACTTATTGCTCTAGCAAGTGTATCAAGCACTATATTGAAGAGTGCTGGAGAGATGGCCTAGTGGTTAAGCGTGCTGACTGCTCTTACAGAGAACCCAGGTTTGATCCCCAGCACCCACATGGTGGCCGAGAACTGTCTGAAACTCCAACTCCAGGAGAACTCCAGTTCCAGGGGAATCCGACACCCTCTCCTGACCTCCGAGGCGTTGCATGACACGGGTGCACAAAACTTCATGCAGACAGTACATTGATACACATACAGAAATAAACAATAAAATTAAAAAAAAAAAGAAGAGGAGTGGTGAGAGGGGGCAGCCTTGTCGAGTTTCTACCTTTAAAGGGAATGTTTCTGTCATTTCCCCATTTAGGATCATATTGGCTGTGGGTTTCCTGCATATGGCTTTGATTATATTGAGGAATGATCCCTCCAATCCAATTCCTCCTAGGACTTTAAGCATGAATGGATGCTGGATTTTGTCAAAAGCTTTTTCAGCATCAATTGAGATGATGGTGTGGTTTTTGTCTTTCATTCCATTCATGTGTTTGATGATTGTGGTGGTTTGAATGAGTGTCCCCCATAGGCTGTAAGTATTCAGACATTTGTCTCCATTAGGTGGCACTGCTTTTGGAGGTCTTAGAAGGTGTGGCCGTGCTAGAAGAAGTACATTATTGGGAGCAGGCTTAGTGAGTTTAACAAGCCTCGTGGTCTCCAGTCACCATCTCTCTCTGCTTCCTGTGCTCATTGCGAGATGCGACCCTCGGCATGCTGCTCCAGCTCCAGCTGCCATGCCTCCCGCAACAATGGACTCTAATTCCCTGGAACCGTCAATCATAAACTCAAATAAACTCTTCCTTTTATAAGTTCCTTGGTCATGGTGTTTTATCACAGCAACAGAAAAGTGACTAATACAGTTATTTGGTACCAGAAGTGGGGTGTTGGCTGTGGAAGACTTTGGAACTTTGGGCTAGAAAAGCTGTTGACTACTGTAAGCAGAGCTTAAGGGGCCATTTTAGTAGAAGGCTGGAAGAAAGCATGGCTGCAAAAAATGTAGTTCTAGAGGAAAATAAAGACTTAGGCAGCAACTGGGATATTTTGATAAAGAGTCTGGCATCAGTTTGCCCACAGCTCAGATGCTTGCCTGATGCTAAGTTGAAAAGCAATGGACTGATGTCTTTGGTGGAGGATATTTCAAGACAGCCTAATGTAGAAATGGTAGCATGGCTATTAATGGTGAATATTACACAGATCTACAGTGAAAAAGAGCAAATGGGGCAGAAGGAAATGCAGTATGTACTGTTTGGATCTGAAAAGTACACTAGGAAGATTAAAGGTGTAGCCAAGGCTTGTGAAGGAGAGGCTCCCTTTCATAAGGAGACAAAAGTGATTAAGGAGAAGCCTGGAGATTTACAAGTAAACAAAAGTATCAGTACCTTCAGGGCAAGACCACACCCAGCTAATCCTCCAGCTTTTGAAAGGAACATACTGAAAGGGTTTTCTACTCCAACAAGTCCAGGGCAGAGAAAAATTGCAAATGTGGTTAAAGTAGGAGAGATTCCATCCTGAACGTGCAGACAGATTTGGCAATTTCATTCACGTGGTGCTGGCTTTAGAGGCATGAAGTTTGCAAGAGTGAAGAGGTCATCAGTTCTTCCTCTACCACTTCAGAGAGCAGCAGAGGCCAGGCAGAGTGCAGCAGGGGCGTCCCTGAATAAAAAAGGCCCTGATAGGCCATTGTGTGAAGCTGTGAATGTGAAGCCTGTTTGGCAGCAGAGACCCCCAAGAAGACATCAGGATGCCAGACCTGTGAGATATTTGCCAAGGAGAGCTGCATACAGGTTGTGGTACCAGCCTAAGAAAGAGATGTATGTTGCAAGCAAAGCTGGAAGAGCTGAGCCATCTAAGCCCTTTGTAAATCAAGTCCCAGAAGTCGCACATGGTGCTACTGGACTTGGTGTTTATCCTACAGGTTTTCCTTCTTGTTTTGCTCCAGTATTTCCTCACTATGCCTTGATTCCTCCCTTTTGGAATGGGAATTTGTATTCAGTTCCACTGTACATTGGGAGTATGTAATTTTTCTTTTGATTTTACAGGATCTTACATTTTAGGAGATTGGCCTGAGTCTCAGAAGAGACTTTGGACTGTAGACTTTTGAATGGCATTGAAACTGGTAAAGACTATGGGAACTTTTAAGGGTGGACTAAATGCATTTTGCATTTTATATGGTCAGGAGCCTATGGGGACCAGGGAGTGAAATGTGGTGGTTTGAATGAGTCTTCCCCATAGGCTTTAAGTATTCAGACATTTGTCTCCTGTTGGTGGCACTGTTTTTAGAGGTCTTAGAAGGTGTGGCCGTGCTAGAGGAAGTACATTATTGGGGGCAGGCTTAGGGAGATTAACAAGCTTTGTGGTCTCCAGTCGCCATCTCTCTCTGCTTCCTGTGCTCATTGCGAGATGTGACCCTAGGCATGCTGCTCCAGCTCCAGCCGCCATGCCTCCTGCCACAATGGACTCTCATTCCCTGGAACCGTCAATAGTAAGCTCAAATAAACTCTTCCTTTTATAAGTTCCTTGGTCATGGTCTTTTATCACAGCAACAGAAAAGTGACTAATACAATAATGTTTATTGATTTTCATATGTTGGACCATAACTACATCTCTGGTATGAATCCAACTTGGTCATGATGGATGATCTTCTTCATGTGGGTCTGTATGCGATTTGCCAGTAACCTGTTTAGAATTTTGGCATCTGTGTTCATTAGGAAGATGGGTCTATAAATCTTCTATTTAGTTGTATCTTTGCCTGGTTTTGGTAATAGAATGATGCTGGCTTCATAGAAGGAATTTGGGAGAATTCCCTCTGATTGTATCCTTCTAAACAGTTTCGGTAATAATGGTTGTAGGTCTTTGAAATGTTTTATAGAATTCTGTCATGAAACCTTCTGGGCCTGGGCTTCTTTTAGTTGGGAGGTTTCTTATTACATCTTCAATTTCTTCATGTATTTTGGGTCTGTTTAAACTGTTGATCTCTTCTTGGTTGAGCTTTGGTGATTCCCAGGATTTCTGATATTCATCCATTTCTTCTAGGTTTTCAAACTTGGTGGAGTATAGGTTTTTGAAGTATTACCGTATGATTTTCTGTATCTTTTCCTTGTCTGTTGTGATATTTCCCTTTTCATCATGGATTGCATTGATTTGGAGTTGTTCCTTCTTTTTTTGGTTAACTGGGCAAGAGGTCTATCTTGTTTATTCTTTCAAAGAGCCAGCTTTTGGATTCATCAATTTTTTTGTATAGTTTTCTTTGTTTCTATTTCATTGATTTCTGCTCTGTTTTTTGTTATTTGTTCCTGTCGGTGGCGTTTAGGGTTCACCTGTTATTGCCTCTCAAGTGTTTTTAGCATTAGTGTTAGATCATTCACTTGTGCTGTTTCTGTTTTTCTAATGTAGGCACCCAGAGCTATAAACTTCCCTCTTAGGACTGCTTTTAAGGTATCCCATAGGTTTTGTTGTGTGTATTGTCATTGTCATTCAGTTCCAGGAATTCTTTTATTTCTTTCTTCGTCTCTTCCTTGACCCATTCATTATTCAAGAGTGTGTTGTTTAGTCTCCATGTGTTCTTGTAGGCAGTAGGGCTTATCTTGTTGTTGATGTTGAGCTTTATTGCACTGTGGTCTCATAGAATGCATGAAATTATGTCAATCATTTTGTATTTGTGGAGGTTTCTTTTATGCCCCAGTATGTGGTCTATTTTGGAGAATGTTCTGTGGGGTGCTGAGTAGAAAGTATATTCTCTGGTATTAGAGTGGAATATTCGGTAGAGGTCTATGAGGTCCATTTGGTGTATCATATCGTTCAGATCAGATGTCTCTGTTTTATTTTCTCTGTCCTGTTGACCTATCCAAAGGACCCAGTGGGGTATTGAAGTCCCCTAATATGAGTGTACTGGGGTAAGTGTGTGACTTGTTGTCCTGAAGAATTGTCTTTATAATGTTTGGTGCTCCAGAGTTTGGTGCATATATATTCATAATTGTGAAATATTCTTGGCGAATTGTTCCTTTGATAAAAATTTAATGGCCTTCTTTTTCTCTTCTGATTTCTTTTACTTTGAAGTCTATTTTGTCTGATATTTAAATAGCAACACCTGCTTTCCTTTTGGTGCCATTTACTTGGAATATTTTTTTCCATCCTTTCACTTTAAGGTGGTGCCTGTCCTTGATGGTAAGATATGTTTTTTGTAGACAGCATATCAATAGATTCTCTTTCCTAACCCAATCTCCCAGTCTATGTCTTTCGATTGGGGAATTTAGTCCAGTAATATTTAAGGTTATGACTGATAGGTTTGTTTTGCTTCCTTCTGCCTTATTATCCATTTGCAGTTTGGGTTTCAGTTTCTACTTCTGCAGTTATGCTTTTATTGATTTCTCTTTCTAAGTGTCTCATGTTGGTTGCTCCTTTCTCCTGTCCTTTGAATTGCTTCAAGTATTCTCTGAAGGGTTGGTTTTCTGGACAGTTATTCTTTAAACTTGTGTATGTCATGGAAGGTTTTTCTCTCTCCTTCAACTATAATTGACATTTTTGCTGGGTATAGTATCTTGGGTTGGCATCTATTGTCCTTTAACACTGAGAATGCTTTGCTCCAGGTTCTTCTTGCTTTCATAATTTGCACTGAGAAGTCAGTTGTAATTCTGATAGGTTTCCCCTTATAGGTCACTTGTTGTTTTTCTCTTGTGGCTTTAAGGATTTTGCCTTTGTTTTGAGTGTCTAGCATTTTAACTATGTGGCATGGAAAATTTCTTTTCTGATCTTGTCTTTTTGGGGAAGTTTTCATCTATTATTCTGTTGAACATCTGATCAATACCATTCTCTTGGGATTCTCCGTCCTCTATTCCTGTGATGCAGAGGTTTGATCTTTTCATAATGTCCAACAGTTCCTGGTTGTTCCAGTTTTGTGTATTTTTAAAATTTTCATAATCTTTACTTAAGGATTTAATTGTTCTGTGCTATCTTCCAGGTCTGATATTCTTTGTTCTGCTTCCTCCATTCTGCTTCTGAGGCTTTTTCCATTCCTTTCCTTTTGATTGGATGAGTGTTTGATTTCATTTTTCCTTTCCTCTTCTGATTTCTTTAGTCCTTCTACTTCTTTTTGGAGCTTCTCAATCTCTTCCTGTAGTGCTTTGCTTCTCTGGTTGGTTTCCTTATCTTTTTCAGCATGGGATCTTTTCAGGGTTTCTACTTCCTTCTGTAGTTTGTCTCTCTCTCTCTCTCTCTCTCTCTCTCTCTCTCTCTCTCTCTCTCTCTCGGTCCTTCTTGGGTTCTTCATTCTCTTTTCTTAGATGTTTGATTTGCTCTTTATAATCGTGTAATTCTTTCAGTATGTTCCCAATTGTGTTTCTGATATCTGTGTCCTGGGGCATCCCCAGAGGGATCCCACTCTAGGAATCTTCCATATGGTTGGTAGAGCTTGGTGTGGGATTATCCTGCCCCTTTCCCGTGTTGTCTCTTCTTCGTGTTCCTGGCATATGGGTTGCTCCTTGCCTGTATTCCAATGTGAGTCCTAAATGCCTCTTTACTGTGTTGAAGGCTTGCTTTGCTTGCCTCCTTCAGATGCCTTGGTAATCCCAGTTGGTGGACGGGTGTTCTTTAGTCTGTGCCCCAGTACCTGTGCTTCAGCTGGTCTCAGGAAATCTCAGGTCTCAAGACTCACACAACCCTAACTTTTATACCAGCTGGGAGGATAACTCCACCCCCACAGCCACAAAAGGCAATTAAGACAATGACAACCGGATTAACGGATTAACTAGATTAAGTCAATCAACAATCAGCCTTGCTGAAGCACCCAGCTCCTACCTACCTACATGCATTTCAGCTGGTCTCTGGAGATCTCAGATCGCAAGACTCACACAACCCTACCTTTTATACCAGCTGGGAGGATAACTCTGCCCCCACAGCCACAAAAGCCAATTAATCCAAAGAAAACTGGGTTAACAGATTAACTAGATGTCTTGGCAATGAAATTTTATTTTATTGCTAACATGAGGATTTTTTCAAAGGACCTTTACTTTTGGCTATTAAATATTGTGTACGAATCAAGTAGTTGGCTTCTGTACAGGTATTACAAAGAACAATATTAAATCTAAACATCTGCTTTTAATCAACCTTCAAATCAATTGCAATAAATAATGAACAGGAGAAGAAAAGGTATTAATGAAAGATGAATATCTTTATCTTTCTTCATAATAGGATCAATATCATTACTTTGTTCTGTATATTCCCTTTTTTAAGTTAAGGCAAGGTATCATATCTAGAATGAAATAGAAAGAAATTAAGGCTTGACTATTGTGCTTAAATTGACTATTTTCTTGGTAAAAAACTGACATCTGAAAGTTTTATTTGCTTATTTACTTACTTACTTACTTACTTACTTACTTACTTACTTACTTACTTACATGGCATGCATATTTATGGCAGTTTGAGGACGACCCTCGGAATTTGTCCTAGTCTCCTATCTTGTTTGAGGTGGGTTCTCTCTTAATTATTTGCCACTGTTACATGGACTCCAGACCAACTTGCCCATGGGTTTCTGAGGTAATATGATGTCTCTACCTCACATCTTATTTTAGAGGTTATTGTTTCTGCTACAATTTCAGAAACAGCCCACTGTATCTGTTTTCGCATAGGTTTGGGTGATCTGAAATCAAGTCTTCAAGTTTATGCAGGAAGTGCTTTTTTTTTGTATGTGTATGAATGTACTGTCTGCATGTAGGTTTGTGCACCCATGTCGTGCAATGCTGTGGAGGTCAGAAGAGGGTCTCAGATTCCCCTGGAACTGGAATTCTCCTGGAATTGGTGTTACACACAGTTTTCAGACTCCACATGGGTGCTGGGGATCAACCCCGGGTCCTCTGCAAGAGCAGTCGGTGCTCTTAACCGCTAGGCTATCTCTCCAACCCCAGGAAGTGCTTTTACTCAATGAACCATTTCCCTGTCTAAAAACAATCTGGACTAAATTTAATATCTTTCTGAGCAGCAAATTCCTGTAATGAGGGCAAGTTATTGCACTCTTTAAAATATAGCATAAGTGGGTCTGGATTTCCTTCTCAGTGGAAGCATACTTGTAGAGCATGTGTCAGTTCTTAGGCTCAGTCTCAACAACAACAACAACACACACAAACACACACACATATGCACACAATAAAGAGGTGAGCTTAATGTTTATCTGGCTCATTTTTTAAAGCTAAGGAAACCTGGGACTTTGTGAAATCTAAGTGACCTGAATCACAGTTCATAAATGGATTGTGTATTTTCCTGGCATGAACTATTAGAATTTATATAATAATTAACTACCTAAGAACACCAAATCTACTGTAAGACAATTATGCTTTTTATGGGGAAAATAACTAAATAATTCACATGGTGCAAATGAGTTCCCAATACTCCATGAACATATTTCCTTCTTTAAAGAACTTTCAAATTCTTAGTTCTTTGAAATGAAGAAAATCAGATAAATATCTCTGTTGTTATTATATTTGGCTGTATGCAACCCAGCCCATCTACTATCTTCATGTGATAAACCTATGTTTATAGGTTGAAGCATGGGGGGCGGGGGATGGTTCTGTATAGAAGTTATTGTTTTGTGAATGTCTTGAAATTACAATTATTCTTTCCACAAGGGTTTTGTTTGTTTGTTTGTTTTTATTTTTTGTGAGGTCTCCCTGTGGCCCCAGACAAACATGTGGGCCTATATAGACCATGTGGGCCTCAATATCACAGAGATCTGCCTACCTCTGTTTCCCAACTGCTAGAATTAAATTCTCTACCACTAAACCCAGCTTCTACAAAGTTTTGAATCAGTGCACATATGTGATTCAAGTTACGAAGATTCTTTTTTGTCTGTTTGTTCATTTCTTTGTTTCTCTGTTTCTTAAAAAAATAGCCATGTTGAGAGGGTCCGGCAGCTAGTGCTCTGCACCTTTGTGCGGGCTGCAGGGAAGTTACCTGGGCAAGCCTCTGCCACAGGTAGGGGGTCATGGGCAGGACTGCCCTACGTCTTTCTTTCTCGCCGGGGCCAGAGGGTCCGGCGGCTAGTGCTCTGCACCTTTGTGCAGGCCGCAGGGAAGTTACCTGGGCAAGCCTCTGCTGCAAGTAGGGGGTTGAGGGCGGGACCACCCTATGTCTTTCTTTCTCGCCGGGGCCAGAGGGTCCAGCAGCTAGTGCTCTGCACCTTTGTGCGGGCCGCAGGGAAGTTACCTGGGCAAGCCTCTGCCGCAGGTAGGGGGTCATGGGCAGGACTGCCCTACGTCTTTCTTTCTCGCCAGGGCCAGAGGGTCTGGCGGATAGTGCTCTGCACCTTTGTGCAGGCCGCAGGAAAGTTACCTGGGCAAGCCTCTGCCGCAGGTAGGGGGTCGAGGGTGGGACCGCCCTACATCTTTCTTTCTCGCCAGGGCCAGAGGGTCCCACGGCTAGTGTTCTGCACCTTTGTGCGGGCCACAGGGAAGTTACCTGGGCAAGCCTCTGTGCAGGTAGGGGGTCGTGGGCAGGACCGCCCTACATCTTTCTTTCTCGCCGGGGCCAGAGGGTCTGGTGGTTAGTGCTCTGCACCTTTGTGCAGGCCGCAGGGAAGTTACCTGGGAAAGCCTCTGCTGCATGTAGGGGGTCATGGGCAGGACCGCCCTACGTCTTTCTTTCTCGCTGGGGGCAGAGGGTCCAGTGGTGAGTGCTCTGCACCTTTGTGCGGGCTGCCGGGGCATGGGCTAGATCAGGCATATCTCCTCCCCAAGATTGGTGAGAATCTAAGTGGACCTTTTCTTGGAGAACCTTCAGAGCAAGAAGAGAACAGTGGTTTACAAAATTGAAAACTAGACAAGTCAATACTCCATAAACAAGGAGGAGGAAAGGGGGGGGAGCATCTAAAGGAGGAAAGAGGAAAGTGAAACTATCCCCTAACATAGTGGAAAGGTATTTGTGATCTGAACCACAAAAGGGAAGCCCACATGCCAGGAACACGACGAAGGGACAACATGGGAAAGGCACAGGAAAATCCTGCATCAAGCGCTACCAAACCAGTAAGAGATAGCTACAATGGGAACCCCTTGGAGGAGACCCAAGGAACAGATCTTAGAGGAATAATTGCAGACCTATGCAGAGAAATTAAAGAACATAAAGAGGAATTCAGAGAACTAAAGAGAGAAAATGAAAAACTCAAAAAGGACCTAGAGGGATACAATGACAAACATCAGAAAGAACTAAAGGAACAGATTGACAAACTCC
>VZQC01012367.1:327657-349487 GCA_009823505.1 Rhizomys pruinosus
ATCAACATTTGTTTTACATAAAAGTTTGTAGAGCAATAACTCTGGGATTGGCACATACAAATGTTTCTCTATAGTTTCTCTGTTGTAAGTATCACGCTTGTAGCATTCTCTTTAAGATGATTTAACATAAAAATTAAGTTTGCTCCCAAGTTAATCATATATAGTCACCCAAAACAACATGGGTAAATTTGAGAAATCTGAGCCTTATTCCACCCTATAGTTATGTATATACAACTGTCTTCTGGAGACATAAAAAAAAAAAAAAGGGGGGTACAGATAGACATGAAACCTTCTGGTCAAAAAACCTTGCAATTCAAATCTTAAAACTAACTATGGGAAAAGATTTGTGTGTCCAACAGGACAAAATGTCACCAAACGTTAACGGCTGAGAAAGAATAAAAGATACAGCTTTTGCATTGTAGTAGGATATAACCAGAAAGTGCCAACTGAAAGGTTGAACCCCCGTCTGAAAATGGCAAGGAAAAAAAGCTCAGATTGCCATAAACATCGAACCCCTCTGTGGCCCTACATGTAACAACTATTTATAATGAGTCTAATGAAAATTACCTTTTAGGTGCCGCAAAGGTTTTGATATGAGAGACTTTCTTGCTTCCCCCCAGAACAAGGAGAAATATGACGATGATGAGGATGCTCTCCAAACTGTAAATTGGAGACAACTATTATAGAGGTAATTTCTTAATAAAAACTGGTAAAACTGCCCTTCTTTAATTGACTAATAGACATAATAGACATGTGGAAAAAGGATATTTCTCTGTTCAGAACCAAATAGTAATACTAAAGTCTTAAATATGCACTTAAGCAAATATATATCAATACAGGAGCTCTGACATCAGTATGGATTATTCTACCAAGGATTTTTTGGCCAGGGGATCAAGGCCCCAAAAGGTAAGGCTCCTTGCCTCTAAACTGGGATACCTGCAAGAAGAGAGGCGATAAGGCCTGCTGCTGAAGACCTGACGTTAACATGGGAAAGATGTATTGAGACCAACATGCAAGTGTAACTGATGGCCTCTGGGGACACCAGAGAGTGTTACCAAATGGCACTAACCCAATAAAGCAATATGGGTCTCCCTGAGTCAAGCAAGACTCCACCGTCAACAACCAGCTATACCTCACCTGCCTGGAATATACTGTGCATCAGAGGCAGCCATATGCCTGTATATCCCAAATCTAATTGGCTATTGGCTCTCTCCTTGGAGGAATAACCCATGGCTGATGCCAACAAGCTTAATCCTCTACAGGTTAGGAGATGTTTAAGCCACAGTAAGACCCTGTCATATTTAACAGGAAAAAAATGTAATTCATAGAATCAACCATATCATCTAAACATATGTTCTATACCAAGTAACTACCATAATTAAATTATTATGCTCTTTAAATACCTATATATCTATTGCTTGTGCTTCATTAGTAGGATCGAAGGTTATTCCTGGACAACTGTCAGCCCATGAAAAGAAAAGCCAGAATTGACCAGAGTCCAAGCAACAGCTCCAGAGAGAGTGGACTGTTCTGCTTCTCATCCACCTGTTGCCCCTTTTCTAAGCCAAAGAAAATCTGTGGGAAGAGGGGGTGTGGTAGAATGTAAGGGCTGTGATTGGGGTGAATGGTGAAACTACAGCAATGTAGTCTGGACCCTCATTTGATCAACCTGATTGAACATACAACCCCTCACCCCACGCTGGAAGGTGGGGCTGTGGGGGTTTCAGCACAACAGCCTGCAAATTGGTTTTACATGAAGGATGCTTGTACTCATGGATTATCACTTATACCTAAGAAATGGAAAAAAAAACTGAGAGAAATATGCAGGACAGTTATGGCAGAATGCATGATCTCAGTTGGGGTGGGCGTGGGGGGGAAGGGAAAGGGAAATATGCCTGAACTGAATTGGAAAATGATGTATGAAATGCACAAAGCATCAATAAAAAAATGTTAAATAAAAAAAAAAAATAAAAGCCACCCACACTACCCTGCACACTTAAAAAAAAATAGCCATCTTTAATGCTCACACTTCTGAAAAGCTGTGCCTGGAAGGAGGTTCAAAATAAAGGTCCCAGATGCCTGGCTTCCTGGTGAAGGCTCACTTTGCTGCATAGATCATCTTCCTATGCTCTCCTCACAGGTGTTCCCATCATAGCCATACTGTGGTCTCATCAAATCTGTTAAACAGTGAGGCTACTCAGTTATGGGCTATAACTTCCAAAGCCAGGAGCAAAAGGAGCCCTTTTCCCTTTATAAATTCTTTGTGTTTGATTCTGCTATAGTGCTGGAAAGATGATTGATTGTAGAAATTGAAGTGCCATGCCTGTGCCCAGCCTTCCATAGAGTGTTCTTCCTCTCGTAGAACCCGGGTCTAAGCCCTGGTAGAGAAGGGGAGGTGGACTCGAAGTAACTCTGATGGGACAGAGAGAGAGAAGAAAAAATAAGAGAGAGAATAAAGAAGAGTTGGGCTCAGAAAAGACCAGGAGCAATTCCAGGAGGAAATATCTCAATTTATTTCTGTAATCCAGAGTTTTTATACAGGACGTTGTAGGGGTTGGGGAATACAGGATTGAGGGTTGAGTCATACAGGATTTCATGCCATATACTCCAGATCACCACAGGAATGTAGCAATGCTTTGCTCAAAGCATAAAAGACAATTCGCACCAGGCAGGTTTTCAAAGGCAAGCAGGAGACCAGCAGGAGTCCATATTGGAGGTTGCTTGCTGACTCCCTAAATGCTCTGACAAATGGAATCCCTACACCCCCCCCCTTTACTTTTATTAAGAAAAAAAGCTCTATTTTCACATAGTGTTATTATTTTTTGTTCTGGGGATACACTGGGAATTATGACCCAATGTGGCTCCTACTGGGGTGGGGGCAACAGAACCTGGGTGTGTGTATAGTAAGGTAGAGGTGTGACATATACTCTTACATCAAAGGGGAGCCCTCGGGGTCTGGGGCTTTATCCAAGGTGAATCAGGAACATTGCATATGCCAGCCCCCCAGGGAGGCTCCAAGGGAGGGGGGGCTTGTTGGGACAGTAACTGTTGCTACCCCTTCTAGCCAGACAAAAATTCTCAGCCCAACAGCTCCTCTTTCATTTTATTAAAATGGAGCAGTGTTGCCATTTTTTCAAAGAGCTTTTAGGGTTGGCTGATATTGGACTAGTACACTCTGGGCTGTAACTCCATATTGGCTTTTGACAAAGCAGGAAGCTGACCTCCTAAGGTGGAGATTAGTACTAGCAAAAGGGATTATTTAGGTGGCCTCAAGTGACTTTAGTTGGGGGCAAGCAACAGGGCTTTGTTAACAACCCGTATATAAAGACAATGCTTTTCCTCCCCCCAAGAAAAATGTTTTGCATAGAGATACTAAGTGTTCAAACATCCTTCTAAATAATAGAGGAAAAATAAAACTTGCTGATTTTGGACTTGCTCGATTTTATAGCTCTGAAGAAAGCAGACGGTCTTCCAAATCCTGAAGCAGAAGCCCAGATTCATCTAGGCATTCAAGATCATGTAGATCCAGAAGTTGGAATTCTAGCATTTCTTCTAGCACACTAACTCTGAACACTAGCGTGGAAGCTGAACTGAGCAAGAATAAAAAGGCTAGAGCAGCAGAGGCAACATGAGCTGCAGAAGCAGCGAAGGCTGCAGAGGCAGCAAAGGATGCAGAGGCAGCTTCCCAAGCTCCCAAAGCCTCAGACACTTCTAAACCTACCAAGGGAAACACAGAAACTGGTGCAAGTTCATCACAAACCAAACATGTGAAGGATGTGAAGGGACTTAAAACTGAGCATGTACCTTCCCCTTCAAGTGGTGGAACTTTAAAAAAATGACAAAACAGCTGGGCATGGTGGTGCACACCTTTAATCCTAGCACTTGGGAGGCAGAGGCAGGCGGATCTTTGTGAGTTCAAGGTCAGCCTGGTCTACAATATGAGTTCCAGGACAGCTGGGGTTACAGGGAGACCCTGTCTTGAAATGACCAAAAAAAAAATGACAAAACAAAAGCAATATTATTCTCCCCTCAAAACATACATGTATTATTTGATTCCCCTCTTAACATAGATTGTGATTTTAATTGTACCCCCAAAGTCGTAAGTTTGACTAGAAAGACCTGTATATGTAACTATATTAATGGAATAAATTCCAGTATATGAGAGTCCACAACTTCTGGCCTCTGGCACATTATTTCTTTTTTTTTTAATTTTTATTTATTTTTAATTGTATTTATTTTTGTATGTGTATGAATATACTGTCTGCATGTAGGTTTGTGCACCCATGACATGCAATGCTGCAGAGCTCAGAAGAGGGTCTTGGATTCCCCTAGAAGTGGAATTCTCCTGGAATTGGAGTTACAGATGATTCTTAGCCGCCATGTGGGTGCTGGGGATCGACCCCAGGTCTTCTGCAAGAGCAGTCGGTGCTCTTAACCGCTAGACTGCCTCTCCACCCCAGTACATTATTTCTTTAGTGAGCAGCTCCTAAGCTTTGGAGAACAAGGGGGGAAGGGTGGGTGAGAAACAGAACAATCCATACTTTGTTGAAGTTATCACCTAGGTCCTTGTAGTCTGTCCCAGCTTTTTCCCAGAAAGAGGTTGGCAGCTCCACTGCATGTCTTTACTGGAGGGCAGAGGGCTGTGGTCCTAGAGATGGAGAAAGGCAGGGGCCCAGCAGGTGGCCTTGGGCTAAGCAGGAGTTTAGTCCTTCCAAGGGGTATTTTCTGCAATTTACTGATAGAATATAAATAGGAAAATCATAAGCACTTAATTAAAAATTATTTATTATACTAGGTTGTGCTTTTGGCATTGCACAGGTGATTGGAAATACCATTCTTTTTATGTTACTGTGAGTATTTATAGAAAATACCTTATTAATCATTTTAGTAGATAAACAGATGAAGGCTAATTAAAGTCCTTTTAAGAAAAAAAATATTTTAGCCCTTTATGTTTGAAAAATAAAAATAATGTATCAGTTTAGTACTTGGCGTTTACCCATGACCTTTTAGCCTTGATAGATTTATTGGGCCTGATTTTTGGCTTGATAAATGATAGTTGTTTATTTTTTACTGATACAATTGGCTGTTGGGAGAGACCCCAGCCAGGATAGTACCTGGCTTTGATACTTTTTAATAGATATTTATGAGAAATAGAATATCCCTCCAAGAAATCTTATGTCTCTTAATGCATGGAAGATGTTAAACTGATTTTGGAGGGCATTATATTAATTTTTACTTTTATTCTAGGAGCATTTTCCCTTTTGTGAAAATCATAGTACTACATACCCACACAGGAACTAGTGTTTTATACATATAAACTCTATTTCTTATGAATCAAGTCTTAATCAGGTAAATTAAAGATCACAATGTATGTTTTATCAAGGTTTATCTAAATTAATTTTACTTTTATCCTGTAGGAACTTTTCCTGGCTTGAGGCAGGAACCTGTAAGACCTGTCCTGAAAAACCTTTGAGAGTTGTCTGATATCTCTGTGGGCATTCAGTTGTCTCTCTGAGTTATCTGTAACTCCAAGAGTTCTGGGATATTACAATGGTTTCTCACCTTGCCTATATCTGCAAAGTTCCAGGACCAGATAGCCCCTTCCATTGAGGCACTGAGAAGAATGTCACACCTCTAGTTTACCTGTTGCACAAACAGGAGCTATGCAGTCCCCCCGTAAGAGCCAAGGTGGCTCACCCTTCCCCTCCCTATTGCCCCCACTTCCTTGCCCAGTGCCCAGTACCCTTCAATATATAAATACATCACTGGCATGAATAATAATGATGTTTAATTTAACTGATTAAGATGTGATTCAGAAGAAATGGAGTTTATGCATATAATTTTAACCTTTATATATTACAACCCCTAGATACATTAATTTAAGATATAAATTTTATTACAGATCCTTTTTGGGTGTTGACAGATCGTAACCAGTAGATGACAGTACGTACACAATAAAACTTTGAGCTATATCACATGTGTAAATTTATATTTATCCTTAATAAATTAATTAATTTATTAGTTGTTTAAATATACTAACAGACCTGAGTAAGGGAGAAAATCAGGTCAATCTTAGTTCTAGAGTTAGCATTTACTGAATCTAACACTAAACTTATGTAAGCAGTAAAATTATAACAAGTTAGGGGCTGGAGGGATGGCCTAGCGGTTAAGAGCGACGACCGCTCTTGCAGAGGACCTGGGTTCGATCCCCAGCACCCACATGGCGGCTGAGAACCGTCTGTGACTCCGGTTCCAGGAGAACTCCAGTTCCAGGGGAATCCGAGACCGTCTTCTGACCTCCGCGGCATCGCACGACACGGGTGCGCAGACCTGCATGCAGACAATACATTCATACACATAAAAATAAATAAATAAAATAAAATAAAAAAAAATTATAACAAGTTAACTTTTAAACCAAGTCTTTACAGTATTTTTAACTGAGTTTTTTTAAATGATCAATAGTTGCTAAAGAACATTTTATTAGTTTTAAAACCTTTTGTCAGACAAGGCCGGCCTGAAAATCTCCATACAAATCTGCCTGTTTTGCTTTCAGGATGCTGAAATTGAAAAATAGTGATATTTAAATTGATTTAAAAGGCGGGTAAAGACAAACATGATTTAGGATGACTTGTTATTTCAGCTCAGGGGTAGATTATAAACTATGTGGGCCAGAATGCATGCTTGAGATAGAATTTAACCTAACAGATTTTGAATGGCCATATTATAAAAATACTACCTTGAGATAAAAATTGATATACAAGGAACTCAATTTTGATCAATCACCATAAGCAAAAGCACACTAAGATTTGAAGGTACATTATCTGTGTGTGTTTTTAGTAGACCTGTTTGAGAAAGAACACAATTAAATCATTTGAGGTTTTTCTCCACCATGGCGACAGGCTTGAAGCATTCTGGGAATTGTACTATGTTGGCTTAGATGTTAATTAAAAGGGAGTTAACATGGCTGCGACAAGCTCAAAGAATTCTGGGGTTCATAGTCTCCTGGCATGTGCACAGAAATAATCCCACAGCACCAGCCAGGAAGTGGACCAGGTGCACTGCCCAGGGTGGCCCACCAAATTCCTCTTTTCCTGATACCCACCCGGTGCTGTGCAGCCTTTTTGAACTTTATGCTACTCTATTCCAGACTCCATACCCCTGCAACCTGGGCAAATTTTCCCTGTATTTTCTGACCTAGAATTAGCAGGCTGGTGCTGTGCCATCAGTGTGCGTGGCCTTTGTTCCTTTTATCTAGCTGGTGAATGTGTGTATGCATGTGCATGGACTTATTTAGGATGGAAAGGGAGAGAAATGATAGTAAATAGAAAGAGCTTACAGGCAGAAACCTTTTGCAGCTGGCTGGCTCAGCAGGCAGGAACCCAATTAGGTTAGTGATTGCCTTATGCCTGTGGGAACTGAAGTTAAAGGTTAGAAAAGAAAAGCTAAAGACAAGATTGAAAGCTTATCCTTCATGGGAAAACTTGTGAGGATGTACCAAAACCTGGCCGCTACCCTGAACACCTTTCTCTGTCAGGGGTGGCTCAACTTCCCTTCTCTGAATCCTCCGAAAATTGGCCTCACTCAGGAGAGACTTTGAGGCTGTGAAATAGCCTGAGCCTAAGGTAATGCACCCACTCAAGAGAGAGTGGGACTGGCTGAGTCCAACAAAGGCACTGCCCACCAATCTGCCTTGCTCAGGAGAAGTGGAGGGTTATGAATTATAACCCAAAAACCATAAAACTTACCTCTTTCCTTCTTGTCTTATGATAGGCTGTACTACACGTTGTGGCTGTGCTCCACATTGTGGTGCCAATTGTAGCAATTGAAGTGTATCTAACCTTCCATGGGTTGTTCTTCCTCTCTGGTCCAGGGCTCATAGAACCCAGGTTTAAGCTCTGGTAGAGAGTGGGAGTGGGATTAGAAGTGAACCTGAAGGAACAGAGAGAGAGAAAGAAAGAATAAGAAAGAAAGAATAAAGAGACAGGCTCAGAGATGAGACCAGGAGCAATTCCACGAGGGAATAACTTGGCTTATTGCTATAATCAGGGGTTTTTATACAGGACCTTGTGGGGGTTGGGAAATACAGGATTGGGGGTTGAGACATACAGGATTTCATGCCATATACTCCAGATCATTACAAGAATGTAACAATGCTTTGCCCATTGCATCAAAGACAATTGGTACCAGGCAGGTTTTCAAAGGCAAGCAGGAAACCAGCAGAAGTCCAGGGTGGAAGTTGCTTGCTGACTCCCTAAGTACTTCTACCAAACGAAATCCCTACAACAGATATTCCTGGATTTTGATTTCAAATATTATAAGGATTGGGAAAATATTCAAACAATATTAACAAATTTTTGTTATAGTACACTAATACACTCTAAAGTCTCAATAGCTGTGTATAAACTCTTTCTATCCACTTCTGTGCTTCCTCCTGCTATTTTTCCTACCATTTTTCCTTTTCTGTTCACTTCTTTTTCTCTGGGTTTTATTCTTATTTCTAACTCATTTTAGTTCTTTTTGATTTCCCTGCAATAGAGTATCAGAAGTTAATATTTAGAAAGTGTGATGATAAGCCTGAAGCAAAACAGAAAGAAATTTGCTGCTATTTGTCCCCTCAATTCTGTAGTATATAGCATGTAAATTTTACTAGTTGTACACCTTTTATTCCTCTGAAAAGTATACAGTTATGAAAATATGTAGAGTACTCACATCACTAACCTACAAAAATTGTTTAATATTTGTTATTCCTCTATTATTTTTCTAAGGTTCATATTCAGTACCAAAAATCCAAGTTCTGGAGATTTTTTCATCTTCTTGAATGTACTGTTTCACTGTTTCACCTAATTGTTTCTTGCATAATGCATTTTTTGGTAAGCATGGTAAGCATTGCATATGATTTAGAGAACAATCATGTTTCGATTTTAGATTTTTTTAAAAATATATACACAACTTTATCACAGGAACAATATGCAAAGACAGTGAAACTTCATGAAGTTTTCATTGTTTGCTTGTCTGATTATTTTTCTTGTTTTGAAAGGAGGTCTCATTAGGCCCCAGCTGGTCTCAAACTTGTTATGTAGCCAAGGCTTTCCTTGAAATTCTGATACCCCTGCTTTCCAATGGGCAAAGCATTGTTACATTCTTGTAATGATATGGAGTATATGGCATGAAATCCTGTATGTCTCAACCCCCAATCCTGTATTTCCCAACCCCCACAATGTCCTGTATAAAAACCCCAGATTACAGCAATAAGCCAAGTTATTGAGATAACAGTCAACACACATGCTTAAGGACCAACTTATTTAATAATTAAAAATATGATAGTCTGGATTCCAAAATGACAACTCCAAAAATATTAGACTGTTTTCTTCTCACCCACATGTGCCCCTTTCCCAAAGCCCAGGGAACAAACTGCGGAAGAGGAGGTGTCGTAGATTGTAAGGGCTATAGAGAGATTGGGGTTAATCGTGAGACTACAGGAATATAGTCTGGATTCCTAACTGATCAACATGCCTGTGCATACAAGCTTCTCCAACTGGACTATGGGAACCTTGGGTTGTTCAAAATTTGACATAGATACTTGCAAAATGCACCAATTACCTAATTGTATGACATACTGAGTAACATCAATGTTATCTGCAAACAACTGTGTCATTATATTGTAGAATCCCTTAAAAATAAAAAATAAATTAAAAAATAAATAAATAAATAAATAAATAAATAAATAAAATAAAATAAATATGATAGTCTGCCTTCAAAATTTCAAAGCTTCTCTTGTAAAAATTGAACAAGAAAACTACAGACTTGTCAGGATATAAAAGAAAATATTTGTAAAATTAGATAAAAGTTTTGCATATTTAATATTAAAAGATATATTTTGCAATAGACAGAAGCTATTTCAGAGTTTCACAACAGGTCACACACAGAGATTAAATGTCTGTGAGATGCCGACCCTTAATGACACATCTAAATGGAACTCCACACCTAAGGCTCATGGAACATAGTGGAAAAGGGAGTAGAGAAAATAGTATGTTTCTTTAAATTATCATCAAGATAGCTTCCTCATGCAACAGGGCAATGAACAGAAAAGGCCACAAAGGATAAAAGTGTAGAAAATAAGAGTCTGCAGAGTGTGGGTTCCTCAACAGGACTCATATTAGACTTCCCAACCCAGGCTGTAGGGACCATTGGAGAAGATGCAGCAGAAAGATTGTAATAGCTACAGAAGGAGGTGCATAATCATATGGAAACAGAGTGTTACAGGATACTGAGACTTTGTTATTGTGAACCTACAATAAAGCTGTCATCATGCACAAGATCCAAGCAAACTCAAGCAGCCAAAATCCAACGTAGAGCTGGGGACATATGCAGCATTTAATATTAGCCTATGAACTATTGCCAGCTGATGATGCCTGGGTGAGGGAGAGCTGATCCTCCTTAACAGAGTTACTCTAGATAGCTTAACTAGACTCCTTCAGATGAACTTGCACTGAAGGACATAGGGGTACAGGAAATTGACTCAATAGTCCTTAGCATAAATGATGAAATGCATGAAATCCAGTGTGATGGCTATGTGAGGGTGAGGGTGCATGATAAAAAAGATAAAGACGTGTATGTAATATACAAAAACTCAATTAAAAAGTTCAAATATATGTTAGTGATTAGAGTACCTGGGCCTTTCCTGGTCATAGTGCTATCTGTGTGTGCACCTATTCCATGAGGTTATATGATTTAAACCTAAAGATCCCTATGATGAGATGAAACAGTAGAAATAAGAGGAAAACAATATTACTGGGGAGTAGTTCAGCCTGGACAATGAGTGGTTCCATTATCACATCAATTGTGGTTTCTTTGTTCCTTTAAGTCATTTGGATATGGATGTGGCATTTCTAAGCTTGGAGGTAAACTGAAGATACCTAGTGCTTGACAGTGGAGCCTTATTTTTATTATAGCAGCTTGCTATTCTCGTAACATGATTGGATTGAACACATCAAAGTACAGTAATAACTGATCTCCCCTTCTTCCTGGATAAATGAGTAGATGATTAGATATTTATATCGCCATCCTTGAGCATATTCAACTGAGCAATGTTTGGCTACTGCTTCTGTCTGAAATGATGCTGTGTTTTGATTGTGGTCAGAAGCATTGACGTTTGGCATCTCCTTCCTTGGAGCTCTCTCCATTCAAACAGGACAGAGGAAAAGTGCTAGTGAGGTTGAGACTTGCTTGTGTGTCCACTCCATCAACTTGATGAATCTGTTGATTATGGAGTTGTGTTTTCCTTTAGGGTATTTTTTTCCTGGTGTCTTCCCCCAACTCCCATGGCTTTCTGGGGTTTCCTGGTTTTGATTTGTTTTGTTTTATTTTGTTTTTTAATGATGGTTTTTAGCTGATGTTCATGAAGAGAGTGGATACTTAGAACTGTGAAAGAATGAATTAAAAGAAATCCTACCTAAGAGTACATTTCTTTACAGAGCTGTATCATACCATCCTTTGGGCCCTCTGCTAGAAATGTAGAATCAAGTCTCAAAGAATGCTTTTTAAATTGTATCCTCTAGTAGTATGGATGTGGGGCAGTACTGTATCATAGCTCTTTGAATGTAAAATGTCTTCTACCTGCTTTGTGATACATAGTATTGACACTGCTTTATCAAGGCTGTTTTTAATTATGTGACTCAGAATGTGTTATTTCCAGATGATGATTGAGAAGCTAATAAAAAAATAGTACCAGGTACCACAACAATAACAGAACAGTGCTGTTTTCTGGGATTTGTTTTTTTGCTTGATGCCTCTATAATTTTGTTGAAATGACTACAGAACATGGAAAAGCTGTTGCTGTTATTGATATATAACATACTGCTATTACTGGTATTTTAAAATAAATAATGCAAATATAAATATAAGTTAGCTTTGCTGTCAACTCTGGAAAAAGAAAGTATCCCGGTTTACCCTGTTGAGCTGGCATTGTACAGAAATTAATAGCCATATTGGACTAGAAATGTTAAAGTTAATATTTTCCATTTGTACAGGGGTAATGCACTGTATTAAATATGTAAGGTCAGAACACCAGTGCGTGCCCAGGTGAGGCACACCTGTCTTGGGCTTTGCACACCCCCCTTGGGCTTTGCACACCCCCCACACACGGAAGCTTGGTACCAACCAGAAACCTCTCACTTTGGGGTTCCATCACAGTGTGGGTGGACTTAGACAGATGTCCAGCAGAATACCAGAGCTCACCTTGTGTGTCGTAAGTGGATATAGACATGTGGCCAGCAGAAAACGCCAATGCATGCTCAGGTGAAACACACCTGCCTTGGGGCTTTGTGCACCCCCTCTCACCAAGGAGGCTTGGTACCACCTAGAAATCTTCCATTTGGGGATTCCCGCACAGCATGGGCAGACATAGACACGTGGCCACCAGGTCAACATGGTACTGACATATGGGCCAAAGTAGCAGGATCCCCCCCATTCCCCTAACCCCACTCATGCTGGTGGAGCTGTGGTGCAGAGGATCTATTGATCACAGTGTTAGTGATTCTATTCTGTACAATATCCAAAGAAACAAATAATCAAACAACAACAAAAAACAAATCTACATGCCAAAGACACAAAGAAAAAACTACATGGGAAAATCTCATAATAAATCCTCACTGAACTCTACCAACCCTAGAAAAGAATCCTATAATGTGATCTCCCAAGAAGTAAACCAAGACATAGACCTTAGAAGAACAATTTTAGACATATTCAAAGAAAAGAATATAGAGAACAAATCATAGAACTAAGGGGAGAGAATGGACAACTCAGGAAGGACCTAGAGGGAGATAATAACAAATGTTGGAAAGAATTAAAGGGCGAAAATGACAAACTCCAGAAGGAAGTGGAAAGACTGAAAAGATCCTTGGCCAAAATGAAAAAAGAATCTAACCAATGAAGCAGGGAGGTACAAGAACAGAATGAGAGGCTCCAGGAGGAAGTGCAAATACTAAAGAAATCACAGGATGAAATGAAAAATGGAAAAGAACATTCATCCAATCAATAGGAAAGGATGAGAAAAAGCATCAGAATGTTTGAAGCAGAGAATGGAATATCAGACCTGCAGGATAACATGGATCATCTAGAATGCTCAAGTAAAGATTATCGAAAATTTTTAAAAACACAAGAGTGGAACAATTAGGAAATGCTGGAAACACTATGAAAAGACCAAACCTCTGCATCATAGGGATAGAGAAATGAGAAGAATCCCAAGACAACACTATTTACAAGATCTTCAACAGAATAATAGAAGAAAATTTCCCCAAACTGAAAAAAAGACAAACCCATACAAATACAAGAAGCACATAGAACCCCAAATAAACAAGACCAGAAAAAAATCTCCCATGCCATATAATATTTAAAATGCTAGATGCTGAAAACAAAGACAAAATACTGAAAGCCACAAGAGAAAAATGACAAGTTACATATAAGGGGAAACCCATCATAATTCAGATGACTTCTCAGTGCAAACTACAAAAGCCAAAGTATTCCCAGTGCTAAACAACTTTAGATGCTAACCCAGTATATTATACCCAGGAAAAATGTCAATTACAGTTGAAGGAGAAAGAAAAAACTTTCATGACAGTTGAAGGAGAAAGAAAAAACTTTCATGACATAAACAAGATGAAAGAATACATGTCTAAAAAAACCAACACTTCAGAAAATACTAGAAGCAATCCAAAAACAGAGTAAAGGAGCAAATATCCCTAAGCAATTGTATTAGTCACTTTTAATCACCTTTAATCATCTTTAATCTTCCTAGTGCAGTTTTCAGATCCAAACTGTACATTCTGCATTTCTCTCTGCCCCATCTGCTCTTCTTCACTGTAGATCTGTATAATATTCACCATAAAAAGCCACACCACCATTTCTACATTAGGCTGTCTTGAAATATCCTCCACCAAAGACATCAGACCATTGCTTTTCAACTTAGCATCAGGCACGCATTTGGGCTGTGGGCAAACTGCTGCCAGACTCTTTATCAAAATATCCCTGTTGCATGCCGGGCGTGGTGGTGCATGCCTTTAATCCAAGCACTTGGGAGGCAGAGGCAGGCGGATCTTTGTGAGTTCAAGGCCAGCCTGGTCTACAGAGTGAGTTCCAGAACAGCTGGGGCTACAGGGAGACCCTGTCTCAAAAAGACCAAAAAATAATAATAATAATAATAATAAAAATAAAAAAAATAAAGAAAAATCCCGGTTGCTGCCTAAGTCTTTATTTTCCCCTGGAACCTCATCTTTTGCAGCCATGCTTTCTTCCAGACCTCCACTAGAATGGCCCTTTAATCTCTGCTTACAATAGTCAACAGCCTTTCCAGCCCAAAGTTCCAAAGTCTTCCACACTTCTCCAAACATACACATAGTCAGGTTCTTCACAGCCAACAGCCTACACTCTGGTACCAATAACTGTATTAGTCACTTTTCTGTTGTTGTGATAAAGCACCATGAACAAGGAACTTATAAAAGGAAGAGTTTATTTGAGCTTACGATTGGGGGTTCCAGGGAATTAGAGTCCATTGTGGTGGGAGGCGTGGTGGCTTGATCTGGAACAGCAAACCGAGGGTCACATCTCGCAAAGAGCACAGGAAAACAGAGAGAGGGCGACTGTAGACCACGAGGCTTGTTAAAACTCACTAAGCCTGCCCCCAGTGACACATTCCCCCAGCATGGCCACACCTACTAAGACCTCCAAAAACAGTGCCACCAACTGGAGACAAATGTCTGAACACTTACAGCCTATGGGGGACACTCATGCAAACCACCACAGCAATTAAAGAGGGAAATTAACAGAAACATAACAGAGTAAATACAAACCTAAATCAAGAAGGTGAACAGAAAATAAATGGAAAGGAAACAACACATATCTCTCAATAATAACCTTAAATATTAATGGTCCAAACTCCCCAATCAAAAGACATAGACTGGGAGAATGGATTAGGAAACAGATTCCATATGATGTCTACAAGAAACCCATCTCACACTCAAGAACAGACACCACCTTAGAATGAAAGGATGAAAAAAATATTCCAAGCAAATGGTACCAAGTAGCAACCAGGAGTGTCTATTTTAATATAAGACAAAATAGATCTCAGTTTAAAATTAATCAGAAGAGACAAAAGGGATAATATATCCTTATCAAAGGAACAAATAGCCATGAAGATTTCACAATCCTAAATGTTTATGAACCAAACTCAGGTGCACCAAACTTTATAAACAAAATTTTGCAGGATGTCAAGACACAGATTAATCCTAACATACTAACAGTGGGGGCCTTCAATACCCCACTTAGCCCCTTGGATAGATCAAGAGGACAAAAAATAAAATAAAGAGACATCAGAACTGACCAATACAATACACCAACTGGACTCACAGACATCTAGAGAATATTCCACACAAACACCAGAGAATATAATGTCTACATAGTGCCTCATGTAACATTCTCCAAAATTGACCACATGCTGGGACACAAAAGAAATTTCAACAAATACAAAAGGATTGAAATTATTTCTTTCCTTCTATCAGACCACAGTGCAATACAGCTCAATATGAACATCAGAATAAACCCTAATAGCTACAAGAATACATGTAGACTAAACAACACAATCCTGAATAATGAATGGGTCAGGGAAGAAATAAAGAATGAAATAAATGTATTCATGGAACTGAACAAAAAAGACAATACAACACAACAAAACCTGTGGGATATTTTATAAGCAGTCCTAAGGGGGAAATTTATAGCCCTAAGTGTCCAGCTTAAAAAAAAATAGAACTAATAATGTAGTACTGCAGCTAAAACCACTTGAGACAAAACAACAAATGAACCCTAAACCCATCAGACAGGAAGAAATAACAAAAATCAGAGTAGAAATAAATGAAATAGAAACAAAGAAAAAAATACAAAGAATCAATAAAATGACCCAAAAGCCAGGTCATTGAAAAGATAAAGCAAATAGACAGACCTCTAGCCCAGTTAACACAAAAAAAAAAGAAAAAACACCAAATCGAAAGAGCACCTCCAAATCAATAGTATTGTTAGTCGAGGGGAAACATCCCAAAAGACAAAGAAAAGATCCACCCAAATCATAAGGGAATATTTCAAAACCCTGAACTCCCCTGGCATGATGGCACACGCCTTTAATCTTAGCACTTGGGAGGCAAAGGCAGGTGTATCTTCATGAGCTCAAGGCCAGCCTGGTCTACAAAGTGAGTTCCAGGACAGCTGGGGCTACAGGGAGAACCTGTCTCGAAAAGAAAAAAAAAAAAACCTGTACTCTATTAAATTTGAAAATCTAAGAGAAATGGATGAATATCTGAAATCCTGGGAACCAAGAATAAGAGATTGACAGTTTGAACAGACCCATAATATTTGAGGAAATTGAAGATGTAATAAAATTTCCCAACTAAAAAAAGCCCAGGCCCAGATGGTTTCTCAGCAGAATGCTATAAAATATTTAAAGAGGTCTTACAATCATTATTACTCAAACTGTTAAGAAGGATACAGAGGGAATTCTCCCAAATTCTATGAAGCCAGCATCACTCTAATACCAAAACCAGGCAAAGATACAACCAAAAAAGAAAACTATAGACCTATAACTTTAATGAACATAGATGCAAAAATTCTCAACAAAATACTTGCAAATTGCATACAGACCCACATCAAAAAGATCATCCATCATGATCAAGTTCAACTCATACCATAGATGCACGGATGGTTCAACATATGTAAATCAATAAATATCATAAAACACATAAACGGACTGAAAGACAAAAACCACATTATCATCTCAATTGGTGCAGAAAAAGCCTTTAACGAGATCCAGCATCCATTCATTTTTAAAGTTCTAGAGGGAACTGGACTGAAGAGAACATTCCTCAACAGGATCAAAGCCTTATATAGAAAATCCTGAGCCAACATCATCCTAAATGGAGAAAAAATAAAAGCATTCCCCTTAAAATCAGGCACCTGCTAAGGCTTCACCTTATCACCATCCCCTTCGACATAGTGCTTGAAATGCTTGCTAGGGCGATAAAACAAGAGAAGGTAATTAAGGAGTACCAATTGGAAAAGAGGAAGTTAAACTTTCTCTTTTCGCAGATGATATGATAGTTTACATAAGGGATGTTAAAAGCTCCACCAGAAAACTACAATTGATTAAGAGTTTCAGTAATGTAGCAGGATACAAAATTAACCTAGAAAAATCAGTAACCTTTCTTTACACCAACAATAAACAATTGGAGAAGGAATGTAAGAAGACCTTCCTACTCACAATGGCCTCAAAAAATTGCCTGGGAAAAACCTAACTAAAGACATGAAAGATCTCTACAACAAAAATTTTAAACCCCTGAAGAAGGAAATTGAAGATGACAGCAAATGATGGAAAGACCTCCCATGCTCATGGATTGGAAAAATTAATGTAGTAAAAATGTCCATTTTACCCAAATTGATATACAGATTCAATGCAATCCCAATCAAAATCCCCAGGAGGTTCTTCACAGACTTGGAAAAAATCCTTAAATTCATAAGGAAATCAAAAGACCCTGAATAGCTAAATCAACTCTGAGTGAAAAATGCAATACAGGGGGGATTGTGTTACCAGACTTCAAGCTATAGTCATAAAGACAGCCTGGAAATGGCACAAAAACAGACCTGTTGACAAATGAAATAAAATTGAAGATCCAAACTGAGCTCATACAATTTCAGCCACCTCATTTTTGACAAATGGGCAAAAAAAGCTCAATGGAGGAAGGATAGCATCTTCAGCAAATTGTGCTGGCAAAACTGGATCAGCATTTGTAGAAGAACAAAATTAAACCTCTACCTCTCACCCTGTACAAAAATGAATTCCAAGGGGATCAAAGATCTCAATGTGAAACCTGAAACCATGAAGGTGATAGAAAAAAAAATTTTTTTGCAGCAACCTGCAAGACATATGCATAGGAAAAGTCTTTCTAAATCAGACAGCAACTGTGCAGGAAATACTGTCATCAGTTGACAAATGGGACCTAATCAAAATCAAAAGCTTCTGTACTGCTAAGGAAACAATCAAGGAAGTGAAGTGAAAACCCACAAAGTGGGTGGAAATCTTCACTAGTGATACATCTGATACAGCATTAACATCCAGAATATATAGACTACTCAAAAAACAAAGAAGTAAGAAAACAAATGACCTACTCGAAAGACGTAGTAAAGAACTGAACAGAGACTTCACAAGTGAGGAAACAAAAATGGCTGAGAAACATTTTTAAAATGTTCCATATCATTAATAATTAAGGAAATGCAAATTAAAACAACTTTAAGATATCATCTCACTCAATAAGTCTGGCTAAATCATGAAAATAAAAGACACCAAATGCTGGAGAGGATGTGGGGAAAGGGGAACACTCAATCCACTACTGGTGGGAAGTTGCAACCACTATGGAAAGCAGTGTGGAGAACCCTTTAAAGACTCAATATGAGTCTACTGCCTGACCCAGTCATACCACTCCTGGGTATATACCCACAAGACTCATCCTACTGCAAAGATACATGCACATCTATGTTTATTGCAGTTCTGTTCACAATAGTGAAGAGTTGGAACCAATCCAAATGCCCCTCAACCAATGAGTGGATAGAGAAAATGTAAGACATCTACACAATGGAGTTCTATGCAACAGTAAAGAAAGATGACACCATGAACTTTCCAGGTAAGTGGATGGAACTAGAAGACATTATGCTTAATGAAATAAAACAGTTCCAGAAAAACAAAGGACAGATGGTGTCCCTCATCTGTGGATGTTAGCAACAAATACCTAGTAGTAAGGCAAACTGAGCAGTATTTTCTTTTATCTGAAAGCAACTGTACCATTATAATGTGAATAGCTTAAGGAGATCTAGAATTAACCTACCACTTATCATCAGACTTTGCTATTGTAGTATTTGGGGGAGGGGTATGCATGCATACTTTAGAGTAATATAAAATTAAAGGGGAAAATATGAATGGACATTTTTACTATATTGATTTTTCCAATCCATGAGCACAGGAGGTCTTTCCATCTTCTTATGTCTTCTTCAATCTCCTTTTAAATGGTTTAAATTTTTTGTTGTAGAGATCTTTGGTTAAGTGTGTTCCTTGGTATTTTATTGTTTTGTCACTATTGTGAGTGGGAAGGTCTTCTTGTATTCCTTCTCCGGTTGCTTATTGTCAGTGTAGAGAAAGGTTGATTTTTCTTCGTCAATTTTGTGTCTCATCACTTTACTGAAACTCTTAATCATTTCTAGGAGATTTCTGGCAGAGTTTTTAGCATCTCTTAGGTAAACTATCATATCATCTGCAAAGGCGGATAGTTTGACTTCCTCTATTCTAATTAGTACCACTTTAATCTCTCTTTCTTGCCTTATTGCCCTGGCAAGTGTTTCAAGCACTATATTGAAGAGGAGTGGTGATAGGGAACAGCCTTGCTGTGTTCCTGCCTTTAAGGGGAATGCTTCTAACTTTTCTCTATTTAGGATGATGTTGGTTGTGGCTTTGTTGTATATGGCTTTGATTACATTAAGGAAGTGATCCCTTCAGTCCAATTCCCTCTAGGAGTTTAAGCATGAAGGGATGCTGAATTTTGTTGAAGGCTTTTTCTGAATCAGTTGAGATGATCATGTGGTTATTTCTTTCAGTCCATTTATATGTTTTATGATATTTATTGATTTATGGATATTGAACCATCCATGAACCTCTGGTATGAATCCAACTTGGCCATGATGGATGATCTGTTTGATGTGGGTCTGTATGTGGTTTTCAAGTATTTTGTTGAGAATTTTCTGCATCTATGATCATTAATGAGAGGGGTCTATAATTTTCTCTGTTGGTTGTATCTTTGCCTGGTTTTGGTATTATAGTGTTCCTGGCTTTGTAGAAGGAATTTGGGGAGTTTCCCTCTGCTTGTATCCTTCTGAACAGTTTGAGTAATAATGGTTGTAAGTCTTCTTCAAATGTTTTATTGAGTTGTGCTGTGAAACCAACTGGGCCTCTGCTTTTTTTAAGTTGGGAGGTATACTGTTACATTTTCAACTTCTTCATATATTATGGATCTGTTTAAGTTGTCAATCTCTTCTTGGTTAAGCTTTGGTGAATTTCATGATTTCAAATATTCATCCATTTCTTTTAGGTTTTCAATTTTNATTTTGTATCCTGCCACTTTGCTGAAGCTGTTAATCGTTTCTAGGAGTTTTCTGGTGGAGTTTTTAGCATCCCTTAAGTAAACAATCATATCATCAGCAAATAGGGATAGTTTGACTTCCTCTTTTCTAATTAGTACTCCTTTAATTTCCTTTTCTTTCCTTATTGCTCTAGCAAGTGGCTGAGAAAATCTTAAAAAGTGTTCAACATCATTAATAATTAAGGAAATGCAAATTAAAACAACTCTCAGATATCATCTCACTCTGATACGACTGGCTAAGATCAAGAAAACGAAAGACTGGAGAGGCTGTGGGGAAAGAGGAACACTCATCCATTGCTGGTGGGAATGCAAACTTATACAACCATTATAGAAAGCAGTATGAAGCATCCATAAATAACTCAAAATGAGCCTACCTTATGACCCAGTCATACCACTCCTGGGTATAATCCCACAATACTTATCTTACCACAAATATACATACACCTCTATGTTTATTGCACCACTCTTCTCAATAGCAAAGAGCTGGAACCAACTCAAATGCTCCTCAACATACAAGTGGATAACAAAATTGTGGTACATCTACACAATGAAGTTCTATTCATCAGTAAAGAAATATGACATCATGAAATTTGCAGGTAAATGGATGGAACTCAAAGCCTAAGTGAAGTAACACAGTCCCAGAAAAGCATATGGTGAGTAGTTTCCCTCATTTGTGGTTGCTAACACCAAATCCCCAGTTGAAATGCAAGGTGAACAACATCATTGTTATATTTCCTTTTATTTGAAAGCAACTATTTTGTTATGATGTAAATCTATTACGGGCTCCAGAATTGAATTACCACTTATTTTCAGACTCTGTAATTATTTTATATGGGTGGAAGGTATTTATTCATATTTCAGAGTAATATAAAATTAGATGGGGAAAATTTGTATTCCAAACATATTTTGGAATTACCATACAATTTATTCTCAAAGGTCATAATTTTGACACATATGTGATGGCTGTACAGGCATATGCTGGAGCAATACAAAGAGGAGGGAAAAACAACATGAAGATTGGGTCAAAGAACTGACCGATACTGTTAAGCTCTGCCCAAAACAACAACCCTCTGCAGTGAAAAACTTTGGTAAGACTGAGAGAAAGATGCAAGACATGTGTGGCAGAAGGCATGAACTGGGGTAGGGTTGGAGGATGGGGAGAGAGGAATGTGTCTAAATTGGACTGAAAGATAATGAATGAAATACACAAATCATCAATAAAATATTTAAAAATAAATAAATAAATAAATAAGGTCTTACCTATGTAGCTTTGATTACAGAAACTAATAAATTATTCTCTAAATAAAAAATGTTTAAAATTAAAATGATCACAGTGTTGTCAGGAATGCAGATGATTTAGAACTCATATTTTCCTGGTAGCAGACTACTAAAATAGTGCCTGTTATTTTTTTTAGAATTCAAAACCTGTGTATTATCTATGCATAATTATGTATATTTATAAATGTATATATATATATATATGTATGTATGTAACAATAATAATTAAATATGAGGACAAGAAATTGGTAAGGAGTAAGAAGTCTGGGGGAGGGACATGGGAGGGAGGAATTGAAGTGGGATATGAGGTACAGAAATAATTCAAACAAT
>VZQC01012367.1:351208-408826 GCA_009823505.1 Rhizomys pruinosus
AATATATTTGTGTATATATATATATATATATATATATATATATATATATATATAGTATGACCTTGTCACTTCAAATAATGAGTGCTACCCAAAGAAATGCAAGTGTATGTCTCAGAGTCAGGTGCAGAATTGCAGCTTTATTTTCAACTTCCAAAAAATTAGAAGCAGCCTTAAACATTACTAACAGATCCACTGATGAAGAGATATTGTTACCTCACAGAATTCTCATCAGCAATAAAAGAATGAGGAATTGGTATCTGCAACGTGTGGATGAATCACTAAAAAAATTGCCTTAAAATAAAAGAAACCTAAGCAAAAATCTTTGTGATTATAGTTATACAATATTCAAAAAAACAAAGGCTCAGCTGTTATAGTGCAAAACAGATCACTGCTTGTCTAGAGAAAAAGTAAAATTGGTTTAAAAGAAAAGGTAAGGGTAAGATTTATAAATAGATCCAAGGAAAATTTCCAGAGCAATTGTTGAGATTTAAATTGTTTTATGGTTGCAAGAAGATATGAATGTATTCAAGCAAAACGTGAAATGTTATGTTTTGGATGTGTGCCGCTTAGCATATGTTCATTATATCTCTGTAATTCTCATAAGTCACTGTTTTCTTCAGAGATTATACCACCATTTCTAAGGATGCATTGCTAGGAAAAATAATAACAGTAATTAGAGCTATCACTCAACAATGAAAGCACTGCACAAACAGGGTAGAAGTCACACCAACTTTGCAGATTTCTCTCCAGCACTGGAAATAGCATGTGCAGGATAATTGATACAGAATAATTAGTAAAACTTTGAAATAATTAGTAAAACTTAGAGTTACTGTAACTAAGTACCTATCATCTATCTATTGTCTATCTAACTATTGGCCTACTGTTCTGCAGTCACGAACATCTCCTCTTAGAATTGGCCATCTTCAGGCCAGTATGTGATCATCTGTTTGAATATGCTGCACTATGAATTTGGCTTACTAAAGCTCCATAAAATCTTTTATTTTCAAGTTTCAAAATCGATGAATGATATTCTAACCCCTTCTATTGCAATAAGCTTCCTTTTATCCTTCATATTCTAAGTCTTTAGAAAGGGCATTTTGGGGCTGGAGAGATAACTCAGCAGTTAAGAACACTGACTGCTTTTGCAGAGGACCTGGGTTCAGTTCCCAGCAACAACATAGCAGCTCACAACCTTCTGTAACTCCAGTTCAAATGGATGTGACAGCCTCTTTTTACATCCAAGGATATTGCGTCCATGGGATGCACTTACATATATGCAAGCCAGACATTCAAATGAATAAAATAAAATTAAATATTTTAATGTGCAATATTTGAATGAAGTACTTTTTAATATCTACATCTGATATGTTTGTATATATACTGTCTTGCATGAAAAAATTCATGTTAAGTCACATTTAATTAATTGTGAACAGCCCCTCACAACAAACATTTTACTTGACTGTGCAGGAAATAAACCCATGAACATATATATAAATATTTCATCTCAATATTCAAAACATAGCTTGATATTTTGTATTTAAATGTAAACAGTTTAATAGTATATATATATATATATATATATATATATAAAATGGGTGGATTCATCAGCCGCTTTATCATTCTTCCTAAAGTAACTTGAATTATACTTATAGAGCACCTATCACCTCTCCTGTATTTTCAGGTAAAATTGTCTCTAATGCATAATAGAGATTTACAAGTAAGAACTGTATCAGTCTAATGTGAGTCTCATGGTAAACACTGATATCACAGAAATATATTTTGTTTCCTTGATGGAGTATATGTCCTTATCAAATTTGTACTTCTCTTCAATTACTAAATTTTCCTTGGTGGTTCTTATATTGATACTGTACTATTAAAGTTGTCTTATCAAATACATTTTAAATAATTTCAAATTAAGTTTATTAATTTTAAAAATATATTCTTTATTATTTTTATTTTATGTGTATGAGTGTACTGCCCGCATGCACATTAGTACACCATTGTCCTGAATGCCAGGGTAGGTTAGGAATGGATTTCATATCCCCTGGAAATGGAGTTATGGATGGCTACCAGTCATCATTTGGATTCTGGGAATTGAATCTAGGTCCTCTGCAAGAGCAGCCAGTGCACCTAACTGCTGAGCCATCTCTTCAGCCCCATAATTTTATTTTTAAATAAACTACTTTTCTTTAACCTTGGATTGCATGCACATTACTTTTTCTAGATATTAGTGTGGAGGCCATCACTGTAATATCAGTCAAAGAGAATTTCATGCAAATGTGGAATATGAAGTATGAGAACTCACTGAACTATCAACAGAAATGGATTTATGTCTAACTAATCCTCTAAAATGGCTTTCATATATCATAGGTGTGCAGTTGAATTTGAAAGTCAGAAAGCTTGAGAATGGCTTCTGAGCTATGGACATGACTAACACCATCTTAAAACTTTAGAGTTAAAATGAAATGCAGAGTCTGTGTTGCCACAAAGCACAGCTCTCATTCCAAAGAGAATAGAGTTTATTATTAGCCAACAGTAAGTGACTGTGCCCTAATAACACAGATTCACGTTGCTTCAGAAGACACATAACATAGTGAAAGTGGTTGCACAAGATTTTGTGATCACAGAACAAAATAAATTCATATATTTCAAAACATTTACCAAATATATTTGTGGTGATATTAGTTGCCTTGTTGAGCTAATCGTAGCTATGGATACTATGTGATGTCACTTTTAGCTTTGGTGTTAGATGAAGCTAGTGGTTTGATAAAAATAAATTTTAAATACTGTACTTGATAGACAAAAGTGAGTCAGGTAAGATAATTGGGAAGTAAAAGGCTACTGGGGGACTAGAGACCCCAAGATAATTTTGGCTCTAGATCTGAACTCCTGTTCTGCACAATCTTAAAATTCTGATCAATCAGTCTTGTAGAATCTCTAAAATAAGTGTGGCTTTTGTCTTGAAACTTCAGTTCACAATGATAAAAGCCAAATTCTAAATAACAATGAAATTATACAAATATCCCTATTCTACTCACTCTATACTGTCTCAGAACCCTGATTCTTCAGGTCATTCTCCTAGTGGAATATAAAAATTCTTTGTAGCAAGCACTACTGATTTTCCCTTTTCTTGTATCTGTCTTCTTTATCAGAAATTATTCCATTTCTTAATTTAATTAATTTTTGAAAATTTCATTCAGGAGTACACTGTATCTACTTATTTCCATCTCTTTCAACAAATTTTCACATAATTGAGAGTTGAAATATTTTTGTCCAATAGGTTAAACACTAAGTCAAGGAAACAATTACTTAGCATCTTTAATATATTCTGTTTGGGGGCTCAGAACACATTCACCCCTTGATATTACAACACCAGATGATGTAGAGATTATTACTTTTATGGTTCTTCCATAGAAGCAATTGAAAATCTGCAATATGGCCAATGTCCCAAAGACATGGATGGATTCAGTCAGTCTGTTTTCCATGTGATGGAGGACTTTTTAAGATTTATTATTTTAGCCATGTGTATGTGTATCTCTGTCTGAATACGCACATGCGTGTAACTTCATACAGAGGCCAGAACAGCATGCCAGGTTTCCTGAAGCTGCAAGTCCATGTGGTTGTGAGCTGCCCTTCAATGGTTCTGGGAACCAAATTTAGGTCTTCTGGAAGAACAAAACTCAGGTCTTCTACAAGAACGTTACACAGAGCAATATCTTAAGGCCATGATAGAAGTTTTAAAAAGCAACTCTATGTTGATGATTTTTTTTCATTAAAATCTACATTTAAAAGATATTAAATATTCTTGGAATACATAGAATGAACAAAAATTGTTTTATGAGAACTAATTATTAGTTGTCACACTTATTTTTGGAAGGTCTAAAATCGTTTTGTGTCAGATAAATGGCAAAAATCAAGGAAATGCTTGATCATGATATAAAACTGGCTTGGCTTTTATTTAAGAATAAAGAGAAACTCAAACAGTTCATATCAAAAGGAAAAGATCTTCAAACATTCAAAATGTTATCTTTCAGATAAAATATTTATGTTAATTAGGATGACTATACAATCATTTTACAGATTTAGGTAAAAATAATATATAGATAGATGATAGATAGATAGATAGATAGATAGATAGATAGATAGATAGATGATAGATAGATAATGCTATGTCCATATAGCTTATGAATCAATTACAAATTAACAAAGTTCAAAATTGTATTTCTTGATGTATTACTAGAGAAAACTACATTTTGCAATTATTTCATGAGCCAAAGTAGAATTCATTTATTATAAATCCCCCATGTTTATGAACATATTCTCAAGGTAACTAATATAGTTGTAGGATATACTTTAAGAAAAATATAATGCTAAAATTATTTGAAATATATAAACTTGGACTTACCTTGAAGTCTTCTCAGAGGGTATTACATGAAAATATTAGAGACTGAATATATTCTTCCAAGAAGCAATAACATTGAAATAAGAAATTGAGGAGTAAGAAAATGTTCAATTGCCATTACAGTGTGGGAGATAAATTTCCTGCTCAAAGTTAAATGAAAATGCAAAATTAAATGAAACTACTTTTTCTAGGCATTACTTTTTTTAATGCTTGGATCCAACAGTCCTTCTCAGGATTTTAGAAATCAAACTTTGAACTGAATTTGTTATTTTAAAGATTGCAAGTATCAATGAAACTTTCTGAAAAGTATATGATTTCAGAAAGTGGCAGAATGATGGCTATAAAAACTGTTCCTATCTTGTTTTAAAGTAGGTATAGTATAAGAAATACTTTATTGTCCTCACACAAAATGCTTTATTTAGACATTAATAAACAGAAGTTTCTGTGGTCAAGTCTTCACCAAAGCTGATAAAAGTTTGTAAGCCAGTTTGTTTTTCAATGATCCTTCCATTTTGCCAGTGTCATACTACATCTTGTTATTTGTGGGCTGGCTTCTGAACTGCAAATATTTACAAATATATATTTTGCTATAATTCACAGTTATACTGAATTAAATGACCACAGTTATGTTTATCCAATAAAATATACATAACAGTTACTAGTGAAAAAGTGCAACTTTTTATTGACTATATAAAAACATACTTATTTTCTGGAACTGTTACTTATTTTCTGGAATTACCTGCTTAAATGACTATTCATTAATATTAAAGGGAATAAACACGTTTTCAACTGATATATTATGAATGTTCAGAAAAAAGACAAAGTTCATAAGTGTAAGTGGAAACTACATCAGATTTTTCTAATATGGAATTAAAGTATTAAACTGCAATGATCTGTGTTAAAAATGGGTCCATGTGATATCCTGTATGATACATTGGTTTTCTGGTGTAAATACATGATATATAAAAATGTTCTAGTTTTACATTTGGAAATAATTTTGAGCTACCAAGACATGATCAGTGAATTAAATTTTTATACCCTAAATGGTCTTCATCTATCCAAAGATACAACTTAAATCATATTTATGAGAATTTATCTCTTGTGTCTCCATCAACATCAAAGTCAACAGAATGTTATTTATGTTAACATTTTTTAAATTTATTTATTATTTTTTAAGTGTATGAGTGTACTGACTGCATGTAGGTTGGTGGACCCGTGTCGTGCAATGCTGCAGAGGTCAGAAAAGGGCTTCAGATTCCCCTGGAACTGGAGTTAAGGATGGTTCTAGGATGCCATGTGGGTGCTGGGAATTGATCCTGGGTCCTCTGCAAGAGCAGTCGGTGCTCTCAACCAGCCATCTCTCCAGACCCCAAATAATCTTTCTTGAGTTTGCCAAGATTAGAGTTGAGTCACAATTTTAAAATACTGAGTGGAGTCAGTGGGGAGAGTTGCAGAGACGGGAGTGGATTTAGATACCAACAAATTATATTGTATGAAAATCACAAAAATTCCATGAAAAGCACTGACAAAAGAAAAGTAGTATTTACAAGCTTAAAATTTGCATTGTTATCAAGAAGTGTACTTTATGAAAATTTAGTATAGACTCATATACTTAAGTTTAAAATCAATGATAGAAATTCAAAATGAAGTAAATTTCCTCCAAAAGAAAGCTGCTGAGGGAGAAAACCAATCAGTAGTCCTAATCCAGCTGGAAAGAGAAATAAAATGCCACAATGAGTGGCCCAGCAAACTATCTCTGTTCATTCAGTAGTGGCATTTTCACCTTGGGAGTAATAAAAAGCCATGTAATTGGACCTAAGGCCAGCTTAATGGGAGGAAATTCATCTGTAGTACTGTAAATATAGCCAACTACACATGGGTGGATAGTACATAGAGCCTAGTGAAAAGCCCACTTCTGTGACTTCTAGACCAATGCAATTTCTTACTGTATTATAAATGAATTTTCTTATTTATGGACAAGTGTACCTCTCATCACTCATGCAAAAAAAAAAAAAAAGCTTCCTTTTGCAGCACATGGAGACAATTACAGAGTTCCACAACTGGTCAAACAGAGAATAGGTTTCTGTGAGGAGCCAGCCCTGAACAACACGTCTACAAGCAGCCTCTACACCCAAGGTTCAGTGAAGCATCTTCATGCAAAAGATAGTGATTAACCTAGAAAATCTCAACTGGCCAAATTGCAGAGAGTAAGAGACTGTAGATCACATGTCCTTAGTTAAAACTCCTATGTCAAACCTCTGCCACACAGGGCTCAGAGACCATTGTGGAAAAGGGGGTAGAAATATTGAATGAGCCAGCATTGGTGGAAGACCACAAGGAAATAGTTTTCCAGACAGCTGAGAAATTACTCATATGAACTTACAGTGATGGTGTCAGTATGTGCAAGACCTATGCAAGTTCAAACTACACAAAACTCCACATAGAAAGAGTTAGAATGGGTAAGAAACCCCAGCATTAGCTGGGAAACTATTGACAACTGATGATTGCTGAGAGAGGGAGAGTTAGTTTTCTTTAAGGGAGTGATGCTAGATAGGCTGACAAGGTTCCAATGGATGGACTCATATCAAAAGACATTTGGGGACACAAACTTGGTTCCATAAGTCTTTAAGACAGAATGTATGAAAACCAGGAGAGGAGCTAAGTATACTTATTTGCAGAAAATCAATTAAAAATAAAATAAAAAGTAGTTTCAGATCTTTCCAGAAATATTTTATGGTGGGGGGGAAGTGTTCAAATAATCCTTTACCAATAAAACACGCAAACAAAATTCTCAAAATTTAAATTTTCTCCCATCTCTGTCACATTGAAATTTAATATGGAAAATATTAAAAGCATTAATATAAAACAGTAAAACATTATTGGCTATGAAATGCTCTGGTGTGTCTGCTATCTGGTGTTGGCCTAGATAGAGCCTGGAATGTTTGTCAGCTATAAGTAGGAATCATGAGTCAATGACTAAGGTGATAATGTTGATACATATGTGATCTTGAACCCACATTTTGCAGTCTATTGTAAGCCCAAAAACTGTATATTCGTTTATTTAGTTGAAAGTTTTCCCATAGTTCTGGTTCAAATAAACGTTAATCTTCCAAAGATGAAAACAACTGTAAAATTTTTAAATAACAAATTAAATATTTGAATTTATAAATAAATGGCTTATTCTCTGAGCAAACTAAGTGTGGAAGAGATACACTAATAAAATTAATACTTCAAAAACCAACTATACGGGACTGGAGAAATGATTCAGCAGTTAAAAGCATTTGCTGCTCTTCCAGATAACCTGAGTTCAGGTCATACCACCCATGTCAAGCAGCTGATACTTGCCTGTAACTTCAGCTCCAGGGAATCCCAGGACTTCTGGCCTCCTAATGCACCTACACATAGATGGCATATACTCACACTGAGGCATGCATATAAATAAAATAAATTAATAATTAAAATTAAATAAGCTAAAAAGTAGCCAGAATTCAATGGAGACAAAAAATTAACATGTATAAAAGAAATAGAAGTCAAGTAAATAGAATGAAGAAATTTAAATATTCAATGGAATTTTAGACTACGTTATAGAATAATAACTCAGAAGAATGCAAGACAAAATCAGCTAAATAATACCACCAATGAATTAATTTAAAATTCTATACCCAATGAAACTACATTTCAAAAATAAAAGTAAAATAAAAACATTTTCCAATAAACCAGAAGTGAAAGGAAATCAAGAAAAAGAAATCAATATATCTTCCCTAAATATGCATTTAAATAATATCCATAAAAAGGGAAAAATGAGAACTTCAAACGTAATCATGAAGAAAACTTACTGAGCCTGTTGCTTAATCAACAATAAATAAATAAACATTTCAAACAGAAGCTAACAAACAGATCCAGAATTTTTAGTAGACATAAAGTTGAAAGCAAAATCATAGAAGTAAAGACATGTAAGGGTAGTAGGGGTCATTTCTTTCAGCTTTGCTTATGTGAATATTCTAGCTCCTGTATTTTGACCCTTGTATTTTGAAGTCTTCTTTCTTTTTTTTTTTTTTAATTTTAATATTTTATTGAATTTTTACAAATTTCTTTTTTTTTTTCTGTTGTTGTTCTTTTTTTTTTTTTAATTAATTTTTATTGATGCTTTGTGCATTTCATACATTTTTTCCAATTCAGTTCAGGCTTATTTCCCTTTCCCTCCCCCCCCCACCCCGATCCCAGATCATGCATTCCCATAACTGTCCTGAAAATCCTTTCTCTCAGTTTTTTTTTCATTTTTAAGCAATAAGGGATTATTTCATGAGTACAGCATCCCTTCCATGCAAAACCTATCTGCCAGGCTGTTGTGCCAAACACCTTCAGCCCCACCATCCCCCAGTGGGGCGCTCCCGGTGACACAGGTTGTTTGTTTTGCATAAACAACAAGGTGTTGATCAAAATGAGCCAGACTACATTCTGCTGTCTAAGCTTTTTCCCATTCACCCCAATCGCAGCCTACATTCTACCACGCCCCCTCTTCCGCAGGTTGTCTCCCTGAGGCTTGAAATAGGCGGCACAGTGGATTGAGACGAAAATCAGTCCACTCTCTCTCTCGCAGCTGTTGACCCGGACTCTGTTCAATTCTGGTTGTTTCCTTCATGGACTGACAGCTCGTTCCAGAATAAGCCTTTCGATTACCTCTAATGAGAAGAACAAGCAATTATGATATATAGGTACTTTAAGCCAGCCACCAATAGTTATGGAGATAGAGACTCTCCTTAGCAATAGAAACAACCAGTGTGTTGGAACTGTTGTTAATCCTCCATTGCAACTTACAAAGTTTTCTCCCCCTGTTAATATGAACAGGCGTCTTATTAACTGTGGCTTGTTAACAGGTTATTAACATACTAACCTGTAAACAAGACTATAATATATATAGAGAAAAAATAACAAAAACCAATAAGAAGATAAAAAAAAAATATACAATACAAAAAAGAACAAGAAAAGAAGAAACACAAATAACACACATATAAAGATCTACAGGCACAATCGGCTACTCAAAAACATGAGGCCTTCCAATTTGACACGCCAGTCGATACCACTCCCTGGTTGATACCCATCAACAGACCACCGCACTTACTGCAAAGATACACCGCCCACACTATAGTTTATTGCAGCTCTGTTCGCAATAGCAAAAAGCTGGAAACCAGCCCCAGGTGCCCTTCAACTGACGAGTGGATAGAGAAAACCCTGTATCGGGTACATGTATACAATGGAAGACTATGCAGCAGTAAAGGCGGGACAACATCATGAATTTGCAGGTACAATCGGATGGAGCTGGAAGACATTATGTTAAGTTGAAAGTAAACACCCAGTCCCAGAAAAAAACAAACGAAGAATGGAATCCCTCATCCGTGGATGCTAAAATACCCACACAACCCCGGATATAAACATTTCTCATGGAGATTGATGCATAGTAAAAGAACAGAAAAGACGGCATCAGAAAAATGGGACTGAAAGATGGTGAATTTAAGGGGGCACTGGGGATGAGGGACACGTTGCTTATATTCGATTAAAGGGCACTATTTGAATTGACGTTGAGGACTCAGGCAAGTAGCCAGTTTTTCCTAGACACTGTCTACAGGACACAGGGTGTTATAGGATTTAGTAAAAGTAAAAGTAAACATGTGATATATTAAAACCACATTGGTTACAAGAATCTGATTAAAATATTGGTAACTGCAATCTGAATTAACATGGAGATTATAATTCGCTGATCCCACGTTTTTGTTTATCTATAAAATACTGATCTACTTAATATAGAGCAAGAACTTTGGGATGGACACATACAAATGTTCTTCTATAATTTCTCTGTTGTATCGTATCACCTATTGTAGCCTTCTCTTTAAGATGATTTTAACGTAAAAATTAAGTTTGCTTCCCAAGTTAATCATTTATAGTCACCCTAAACAAAACAGTGTGGTGAATTTGATGAAATCTCTGCCTTGACTCCACCCTATAAGTCATGTATAATACAACTAACTTCTGGAGATTTCAGTACACTTATAAAAAAAACGAGAATACAGAAAGACATGAAACCTTTTCATCAAACCCTTGCAATTCAAATCTTAAAACTAACTATGGGAAAAGATTTGTTTGTTCCAACAGGACAAAACGTCACCAACTTAACGGCTGAGAAAGAAAAGATACAGGTTTGCATTGAGTAGGATGTACCAAAAAGTGGCAACGGAAAGGCTGACCCGTCTGAACATTCAAAGGAAGAAAAGCCTCAGATTGCCATAAACATCGAACCCCTCTGTGGATCCTACATGTAACAACTAGTTATAATGAGTCCTAATGAAACTTACCTTCTAGGTGCCACAAAGGTTCTGATATGAGAGACTTCCTTGCCTTCCCACCCATAGAACAAGGAGAAATATGACAATGATGAGGTCGCTCCCCAACTGTAAATTGGAGACAACTATTGTAGAGGTAATCTCTTATAAAACCGGTAAAACTGCTTTCTTTAATTGACTACTAGACATGGGAACTGTGGAAGGGATTACTCTCTGTTCAGAACCAAATATAATACTAAAGTCCTAGGGCTATGCACTCAGGCAAAATATATTAATACAGGAGCTCTGACATCAGCAATGGATTGTTCTACCAGGTGGATGTTGGCCAGGGGATCCAAGGCCCCACAAAAGGTAAGGGCTCCTTGCCTCTAAGTTGGGATACCTACAGGAGGAGAGGCAATAAGACCCTGCTGCCGAAGACCTGACGTTAACATGGGAGGGATGTATTGAGACCACACATGCAAGTGTACAGATGGCCTCTGGAATGCCAGAGAGTGTTACCAAAGGCCACTAAACCAATAAAGCAAATATGGGTCTCCCTGAGTCAAGCAAGACTCCACCGTCAGCACCAACTACACCTCACCTGCCTGGAAATACTGTGCAGCAGATGAAGTCTTCTTTCACAATTTCATTAGCACTACCTCTATGCGGTGTTCTTCAAAGTTTTGTTTGGAATTCTATTCTCTCTTCTCTGTACATTGTCCAGATGTCTTACTGTAAGACTCAAATCGAGCCTCACTCCTGAGAGATCCCCGAGTGAGAGACGCAGAGACAAATGTCAATGCAAAAGCAAGAGGTTTTTGCTGGTTTGCTGGGGTCCGCCTGTACTGCAAGGAAAGGCAGAACCCTGAACAATCCCAGTACTCAGGTTTTATACATTTTGAGCAGGGCAGGTTGCAGTAACAGCAATGAGTCATTTCTTCATTGGTCACTCTAAGTGACCTTTACACAGATTGGTTGTTTCTGGAAATGGGGAAATAGTGTATTTGTATGCAGGAGCCCTGGGGGGCAGGCCTTCACAGTGGTGCCTTACTGGAACTGCAACCAACCATGGTTTCCTGTTATTTGCTAACCTAGGGAGGGGTTGTTATTAGCCAAGCCAGGGAGGAGTTGTTATTTTGCAAGGTGGAGTTATTTTGCAAGGTGGAAATTCCACTGGCCCCCTTCTGTCCCTTCATTCCCCCTTTTCTCGAGACTGCTCCAAACCTGGAACAGTGGATCATATCTCAGTTAAGTTTAATTCTTCTCTTGAGTCAGCCCTTAACGGGGAGTGCTGTTGCCTCAAATGCATAATCTGGATGGTGTTAATATGGTCTTTGACAAATGCAATCAGGCAGTTTAGGGTACAGGGTCCAAAGGTCAGGATTAGATAGAGGCCATTAGTAATGGCCCCAACAAGGTGGAGACCAGGGTGGTGAGCCAGGGGGACCTATTTAACCAGGATTCAAACCACCCTTGACTATCTTCTCTTTCTCGCTTACGTTTGGCTAGACCCTCTTACTTTGTCCATGGAGTCCTTAACGACCCCTGTATGGCCTGCATAGAAACAGCATTCTTCCCCTAATGCTGCAGACACACACCCCTTTGTTGAAGAAAAAGGAGATCCAACACTCTCCGGTTTTGTAGAACTACTTCGGAGAGGGAGGTAAGGGATTTTTCCAGAAAACTGATAGAAGTTTCTATTCTTTCAAGATCCTCATCTACGGCGGCGTTTAGAGTCCTCATACCTGAGTGATGGGTGGCCAGGAACGCCACTCCAGTCCCCACCCCAGCCAATCCTAAACCAAACAGAGTAGCTATTGTGAGGGTAGTAATGGCCTCTCTCTTTTCTCTTGTCTGCAACACTCGGAACCAGTAACTATACATGTCTTCCTCAGGAAGGTAGAGGATTCAGGGCACAACAAAGATCAGAACACAATATTCAGCTGAGCTGTTAAACATGCTAGTAAACAAGCAAGGCATAAGTCCCGTCTGTGAACTAATCCACTATTCTCCCTCATTAGGTATTAGCCATTTGTCAGGGTCCCAAGAAGGGATGTTTAAGCTATGACACAAGTTCCTGTATCGTCCTTCCCCTTGGGTTTTTACCCACACAGACTCCTTTCTCTGTTACCAGTTGCAAGGTCAAGCCTGTTACCCTGTCCCCCCATTGACACTGGGAAGGGTTTCTTTGATTAGACACATTGAAAGAACCATTTACCCTGATACCCTCGTAAAAAGGGGGTTTAACATAGCACAACCAGCATGAATCAGTGACACTGGGATTAGTGGAGTTGAGGGCCGAATAAGTGGCCGTCATCAATCCCTGGAGTGGTTTTTCACCTTTGGTCTCTTTTTGCTAAGGGGGTGGAAGCCTTGACTTAGTGGTTGGGCTAATGTCTGTCTGGGTGGAGTAGTCAATACCGGGCAGGGGTCGTCCCAGCAAAGTGGCTTGTTTCTTTCTTTTTAATTTTTATGTTTTTTAAGGCCTATGTTAGGTCCTATGGGGACTGGTGGAAGGGGCTGAACCTTTAACGGGACGTTGAACAGTGCCCCCCCATCACCTGGCCCCCCCATAAAGATGAGCACCCCATAATTTTCCTGACACCAAGTTAGTAGCTTTCTTTCCTGCTTCTGTGAATCTTATGAGGACAGGGTTACACTGGCCCTTGGTCCTCCATATGTCCTTGTCACAAGTTTCTACCCTCCAGCGCTGGCTGTTCCTCCAACTTGGGGTATAGTTTCTAACCATCTGAATCAGGTCCCCAGTGACAGGGAGGGTCCAATAGATATCCCCCGTACTCACACAGGCCCAGGAGCCACAAAAGTAGTCCCCCGCTCCCCCACATTTACTTCTCCATGATTTGTCCTTATTCTTATGCCCCGGGCAGACATAGAAATATGCCCTCTTTAGTTTTCCAAAACTATACCCTAAGAAAAGATCCACCAGGTCAAATCTTAGTTCTGGATACCAATTACTTAAGGGGGTGGTCTTCGAGACAGCAACAAGGACGTCCCGGGTGGTTACATCTGACAACTGTCAGGTTAAGATGAGGGGATCATGAGGGTTACCTGAGACAGCACAAATCATTATTGTTACCAAAGGCACCAGCATTGGGAACGAGACAGTTTGAGCTGGAGTGGATTGATGCTTCCATGGGTCCTCCATCGTGTTATTAGTGTCAGTTGGTCTTTTGAAGAAGTCTCAGCTTTAGGGGCTTGTTGGTTCTTTGGATTTTCCAGTGTAGGGGATCGATTGGCGACATCACGGGCTTCATATGGGAAGTGCAGATCCAAGAAAATCTTGCCAACCTTGATGGCAGTGGGAGTGGTCAGGAGCACGATGTAGGGTCCTTTCCACCTGGGCTCCAACGAGTCTGCCTGATGCCTTTGCACATACACCGTATCCCCAACCTGGAACCGATGGGGCATCTCCAGAGTCCCTGGGACATAGAGAGCAGATAACTTGGACCAGATGTCTCTCTTTACTGCCTGTAGTGCCACTAATCGGGCAATCACATCTTTGTCATGGGTTCAGGTGATCTCAAAATTGGGTCTAGATGAAACCAAGGGGGCAGGGGATCCATAGAAGATTTTGTGGCGGGTAAGCCTGAGTGTTGTAAGGGGTATTTCTGGCCCTAAAGAGGGCCAATGGAAAGAGCACCACCCAGTCTGTGCCACTCTCTAAGGTCAATTTAGTTAAGGTCTCTTTTAAAGTTCTATTCATTCTCTCTACCTGTCCTGAGCTTTGGGGATGGTACGCACAATGGAGCTTCCAATCTGTACCAGAATATTAGCTAGTCTCTGGCTTACCTGGGAGATGAAGGCTGAGCCATTATCAGAACCTATTACCTTGGGTATGCCAAATCTTGGGAGAATCTCCTCCAGTATATTCTTGGCCACTATTGCTGCCCTTTCCTGCCTCGTAGGGAAAGCCTCTACCCATCCAGAGAAAGTGTCTACAAAGACTAGTAGATACTTATATCCATATTTGCCTGGCTTGACCTCAGTGAAGTCGATCTCCCAAAAAACTCCTGATCTATTTTCCCTTAACCTTTTTCCCTTTTCTTGTTCAGTCTTGCAGGCATTGACTTGTTGACAAACCTAGCACTGTCTCACTATATCATCAGCTATATTTCTCAAGTCTATAACAAACATCTGAGATCCTTTCACTGCCTCTATTAACTTTCTACTACCTAGATGGTTCCACTGGTGTATCTGTTTGATCAAGTCCACCACTTGGCGTCTGGGGAGGATAGTCTCTCCTTTCAGGGTACACCATTGTCCCTCTTCTTTCAGGTAGTAGTTAGTGGGGTACCCAGTAATTTGGGCCTCTTCCTCGGCCATAAACTCTAGGCGAGGCCAACCCTTAGTACAGTCCAAAGCCTGTCCTGGGTCTTCCTCCACCTTTACCAACACATGAGGTGCCTCCTGTAGGGCCACCTGGTGTGTGACCTGATCAGCCATATTATTTCCCATTGAAATAGGATCCCTTCCTTTTTGATGCCCAGAGCAATGTATGAAAATGACCTTCTTTGGCAGGTGTAGAGCCTCAAGGAGGGCTAAAATTTCCAATTTGTTTTTAATTTCCTTCCCCTCCGATGTCAGGAAGCCACACTGTTGGTGAATGGCCCCATGTACGTGTGCGGTGGCAAAGGTGTACTTGCTATCCGTATATATGTTGACCTTCATGTCCTTTCCCAATGTTAAGGCTTGAGTCAGGGTGATCAGTTCAGCTTTCTGGACAGATATCACCAGGGGTAGGAGGGCTGTCCATATGGTGCTGAGCCCATTGACTACTGCGGCCCCAGCCCGACATTGGTTTCCCTCAATGTAACTGCTCCCATCCATATACCAAGTGACCTCAGTGTCCAGCAGGGGCTGATCCTTCAAGTCTTTCCTCCATCCATGCATCTCGGCATGGACTTGCCAGTACTCAGGATCAGGTGTATCCAGGTTGGGTTCCGGGAGCAGTGAGGCTGGGTTAAGGCCAGCCTGCGGAGTAAAGGTGATCCTACCTGAACTTAACAACAGAGTCTGATAATTAGTCATTCTGGCATTCGTCGGTCAGATTGATTTGATCAGGGGGCTGTCTAATAACACTGTCCATAGCATGGGGTGCAGTGACAGCCAAGTCCTGGCCCACAGTCAGCTTATCGGTGTCTTTAACCAAGGTGGCTACTGCCGCAATGATATGAGGCAAGCAGGCCACCACCTGATCCAGCTTTTCAGACAAGTATGCCACTGGCCTATTCCATGGCCCCAGTTTTGGGGTAAGCACCCCTTTTGCCACTCCCTTGCATTCATACACATACAGATGGAAAGGTTTGGTGACATCTGGCAATCCCAAAGCCGGGGCAGACAGCAAAGCTTGTTTGATAGCCTCAAAGGCCTATTGCTCCTTCTCTCCCCAGGTAAAGAGACCCCCATTTTTACTAAGGGGGTGTAGGGGGCAGCCATCTCTGCAAATCCTGGGATCCAGAGATGGGAAAATCCAGCTGTGCCCAGGAATTCCTGAACCTCCTTGGGGGTCGTGGGTTCTGGGATATGGAGGATGGTCTCTTTTCAAGCTTCAGAAAGCCATCTCCCATCCTGCAATACATATCGTAGATAGGTTACCTGTTTTTGACAGATTTGGGCTTTCTTGGCAGAGGCCCAGTAGCCCAAGTCTCCAAGGGTTTCAAGCAGGACCTTAGTTCCCTGTAGGCATTCCTCCTCCATCATGGTGGCAATTAGGAGGTCATCTACATACTGCAAGTTACCTGGGGGTTGCTTTCCCAGAAGGGAGTCAGGTTCCAGTGTAGAGCCTCATCGAAGATCATGGGTGAATTCTTGAATCCTTGAGGTAATGGGGTCCATGTCAGCTGACCCGTCAACCCAAAGTCAGGGTCATTCCACTTGAAAGCGAAATATTCCTTGCTCTTCGGGGTCAATGGGAAGTAGAAGAACACATCCCTGAGGTCTAGCTCTGTGCTGGATAGCTTTAGTGTCAACTTGACACACCCAGGTTGAGGGAGCCTCAACTGGGGAATTGGCTCCATTGGATTGGCCTGTGGCCACATCTGTGGAGTATTGTCTGATTGTCCAGCAGCATGGGAGAGCCCAGCCCACAATGAGTGGTGCCACCCTGGGCAGGTTGTATACTGTATAAGAAGGCAGGCTGGGCATGAGCCAGGGGAGCAAGAGAGTGAACAGCATTCCTCCATGGCCTGTACTTCAGCTCCTGCCTCCAGGTTCCTGCCCTGAGTTCCTGCCTTGGGCTACTTAAGTGATGAACTGTGACCCAGGAGATATAAGCTGAATAAACACTTTCCTCCCCAAGTTGGTGTCAGTCAGAATGTTTTGTCACAGCAATGGAAGACAAACTAGAACAAGCACCATGTACCAGGTTCTCAATGGCAGCAGGGTGCTCAGTACGGTGTATGGGTTGGGCACAGTTGGATGCAGGTCAGCCACCCTCTGTTTGACCTCCCAGAGATCTTGTACCAGGTGATAGTCCTGAGTGCCCAGCTTCCTTACTGGCAGAAGGGGGTGTTCCAGGCAGACTGGCACTTCCAGAGGACCCCCAGCTGTAAGAGTCTATTTATGTGAAGTCAGATCCCTTCCTGGGCTGCTCGAGGCATTGGGTATTGGCATACCACCAGCAAGGTGGCCTGTGCCTTCAGTTCAACATAGACAGGGGTTAGTTTCTCGCCTTTCCTAGCCACGCCCTTTCTGCCCATGCTTGGAGAAAAGTCTCGAGCCACCATTTAATGCCCTTTGGCAAGCCTTTGACCTCTCTCTCAAATAGTTTGTATTCATCTTCCAGTTTAAGGGTAAGGATGTGGAGTGGTTTCGCTTCTGGTCCTCTGAGCTGGGGTTCCTCTGGTAGGAAGTGAATCTGGGCCCTCATTTTAGTCAGTAGGTCCCTTCCCAGCAACGGGTATGGGCACTCGGGAATGACCATGAATTAGTGGGATACCTGGCCCATTCTTAAGTCTACACTCCTTTGGGTAGTCCATGAATATTGTTTGATGCCAGTGGCACCCTGGTCCCAAGTCTTCCTCTTCCCCATAGGACCCCCTGACTTTAGGGGGACTGAATGTTGGGCACCCATATCTACCAGAAATTGGGTGGGCTTCCCCTCTACTTTCAATATTACCCTGGATTTGGGGAGGGGTTCTGAACCCCATCCCCCCTAATAACTGTCTTCATGCAAGGCCAGTACTCTAGGAGGTGCAAACGGCCCCTTTCGATCACCACCAGCTCCCCTTTTCTTGTGCAGGCAGTTCCAGGCCCAATGCCCTTTCTCCTTGCAATGGGCACACTGGTATTTTTCAAGTGCCCCCCCTCCTCTGTCCAGGCGGAGCCCATACACCACCTATACTCTCTTGTACCACATTTGTTAATATCTTTTGCAAGTTCTAACTCTGCCGTCTTTCCTTCTTTAATTCTTTTTCTTCTTCCTCCTCCTTTTTATGTTCCTCTTTCTCTTCCTCAGTTTCTCTGTTATGATATACCTTTTCTGCTGCCTGCACCAGTTCTCTGAAAGTCTTATCTTGCACCCCCTCCATTCTCTGCAGCTTTCTTTTAATATCAGGGCTAGCCTGATCTATAAAGCCCATGGTGACAGTGGCCTTATGCTCCTGGGATTCTGGGTCATAAGGAGTATACTGGTGGAATGCTTCCAGCAGCCACTCTAGAAAAGCTGCTGGGGATTCCGTGGAACTTTGCCTAATTTCCCTTACCTTAGTCAAATTGGTAGGCTGCCTCGAAGCTCCTTTGAGACCTGCCAACAGAGTCTGGCGGTAGAACTTCAGGTGCTCCTTACCTTTAGGAGAGTTAAAGTCCCAGTTGGGTCTCCTAAGCAGAAACCCCTCATCTATGACTGCCAGATTCTGGGTGGGGTCCCATTGTCTCCTGGCACATTTTTTTCAGGCTTCTATGAGAACCCGTTCCCTTTCCTTGGTGGTAAAGAGGATCTGGAGGAGTTGCTCACAGTCATCCCAGGTAGGCTGGTGGGTAAAAGGATAGATTCTAGGAAGTTAGTGAGGCTCTTTGGGTTTTCTGAGAAGGGAAGGTGTTGCACCTTCCAATTATACAAATCCGGGAAGGAGAAAGGCCAGTACTGAATAAATTGGGACCCATCTTCCACTGGGGGCCCTAAGAGTCTCAAGGGGAGCATGATGGTAGAATCGGGGGAAGTAGCCCGGTGACTGCAAGTCCCCATAGCCAGCCTGGGGTCCGTCAAGAATCTGGGCGGGGATCTGCCTCGGCCCCTGTGGGGTCTGCGGAAACAGGCAGAGGTGGATAGAGACAAGAGGGTGCAGGGGAATCCTCTACAGGCAATCTCAGCGGCGAAGGGAGTGTGACAGGTAGTTAAGGGGGAGGAGGATCTAAGAGAAAATCAGGTTGAGAGTCAGGGAGAATGGGTGGTTTTTCTTTTCATCATGGTGGATAGTGGTGTGGATTGTCAACACCTGTGTGGAGATGGGTGGAGGAAGGAAGGGCTTTAGCCAATTAGGGGGGTCTTTGACCAGGTTCTGCAGCGTCCTCCAGTTTCCTCACAGATGGAGGCAAGGCCTCCCAGATCGCTCGAGAGCAAAACCTGACGTCAGAACAGAAACAAACGCCAGACAAGACAGACAGGACAAACAAGACAGACACAACCGCGGTACCTGCTGGGGTCCAGTCTTAGTCCTCCGACGTCTGTCTAGGCGTCCCCACAGGGGGTCTCAATCCCGGATGAACCCCCAGATGTAAGACTCAAATCGAGCCTTACTCTTGAGAGACCCCAAATGGGAGAAGCAGAGACAAATCTCAATGCAAAAGCAAGAGGTTTAATCTGCCGGCGCACCAGGTTCCGCCTGTACTGCAGGGAAAGGCAGAACGCTGAACAATCCCAGTACTCAGGTTTTATACATTTTGAACAGGGCAGGTTACAGCAATAGCAACGAGTCATTTCTCCATTGGTCACTCGAAGTGACCTTTACACAGATTGGTTGTTTCTGGAAATGGGGAAATACTTAGTATATTTGTATGCAGGAGCCCTGGGGGCCAGACCCTCAGGGTGGCACATTAGTGGACTGCCACCAACAGTGGTTTTTTGGTATTTGCTAACCTAGGGAGGGGTTGTTATTAGCCAAGCCAGGGAGGAGTTGTTATTTTGCAAGGTGGAGTTATTTTGCAAGGTGGAAAATTCCACTGGCCCCTTCTGTCCCTTCATTACCAGACTCACAAGTTTTCTTTTTGTTTCTTAAAGCTCCAAACCAAGACCTGCAGCTCAACACTTCACCACCTATATTAAATGGAAAACATTTCAAATCAAATTCATAATGTTTACTCTGGAAGCACATTTTTCCTTCCCATTTTCCTCATGAGGTATATATTACAACTCTGATATTGATTTGGTTTGAAACTCATTCAGAACTTTGACTGTCTCTTATACAAATTCCAAATTCATGGATTAACATATCCAAACATGTGTCAATGCTAAAGTAACCTACCATAACTGTTAGTGCTGCTTAAATACCTATATATCTAATTGCTTGTTCTTCATTAGTAGGATCGAAAGGTTATTCCTGGACAAACTGTCAGCCCATGAAAGGAAACAGCCAGAATTGACCAGAATCCAAGTCAACAGCTCCAGAGAGAGTGGACTGTTATACCTCTCATCCACCTGTGCCCCTTTTCTAAGCCTAGGGAACAACCTGCGGAAGAGGGGGCGTGGTAGAATGTAAGGGCTGCGATTGGGGTGAATGGTGAAACTACAGCAATGTAGTCTGGACACTCATTTGATCAACTTGATTGAACAAACAACCTGTCACCCCCCACTGAATGGTGGGGCTGTAGGTGTTTGGGCACAACAGCCTGCAGATAGGTTTTGCATGAAGGATGCTTGTACTCATGGATTATCACTTATAGCTAAAAATGAAAAAAAAAAAAACTGAGAGAAAGATGCAGGACAGTTAAGGAAGAATGAATGATCTGGGATGGGGTGGGGGAGGGGGGGGAAGGAAAGGGAAATAAGCCTGAACTGAATTGGAAAAAATGTATGAAATGCACAAAGCATCAATAAAAAACTAATTAAAAAAAAAACAAATTCCAAATTCATAAAGTCCTGGTAATTCAATTACCTCTTGTCACTTCTCTCTTCATTCTTCACACAGAGCAACTACAGTGGTATCAAATCAAACTTCCTCCCATACCTTACCGCAACCACCTTCACTACTCAGATAAATTCTGTCCACCAGTACCAATAATAGAGTTAATTCACTGTCTGGATCATTCTAGAATACTATTAGGAACAGTTTCATCAGTTCCTGAAAACAAAATATGGATTAATCCAACTTTTTCATTTTATCATTTACCATTTGGTATCATGGGAAAAATTTCTTCTAAATGTCAGTCAGTTTTGCAAAGGTACCTTTGCGCTAACTTCCCTATATCAAACATCATAACTAAGTCAGCAGGAGGGGGCAATAGAGCAGCATTTTGTAGCTTCCTAAGTTGGTATCCTCTTTGAGTCTTCAGTAAAACCATTTACAGGATTCAGTGTTCTGGCGAAGTTAGAATAAATGGAGGAAACAAATGTCATTTCTGTATTCAAGAACTTCTAATTGAAATGTTTCATTTCCTTCAATTATGTGTAAAGACAATCAACCTAAAATTGGTGTGTACTTATCTATGAATGTGTCATGAGTTTAAACCTCAGGTATATTTGTTTCATAAGGAAATAATATCCCATATGTTGATATGTCATTTAATTACATTACTCCTTCAAACTTATAGAAATTATTCCACATTTCTCTAGATTTTGAGGATAAATCTGTCAAAGAGTGCATTGAGTTCTACATAATGAGTACATTTCATTTTTATTTGACAATCATTTTAACTTAGGGATTTCATTCTATATTATGTATTTTAGTTATATCATAATGTTTATTTGTATTCTGTGATTGTGTATACACACAGGTACATGTAAGAATGTGTACAGATGTGTGTTCACACACAACTGTGTCTAAACAAAGTAATCTGTATTAGAAAATGGGTTTAGAAACTGGTACATCCAATTGGTCTTGTTAGAAGTAACTGATAATAGGGGGCTGGAGAGATAGCCTAGCGGTTAAGAGCACCGACGCTCTTGCAGAGGACCCGGGTTCGATCCCCAGCACCCACATGGCGGCTAAGAACCGTCTGTAACTCCAGTTCCAGGGGAATCCAACGCCCTCTTCTGACCTCCGCAGCATTGCACGACACGGGTGCACAGACCTGCATGCAAACAATACATTCATACACATACAAAAATAAATAATAAAAAAAAAAAAAACCTTTTAATTAAAAAAAAAAAAAAAAAAAAAAAAAAAAAAAAAAGAAGTAAAACTTTAATAAAAGTTGATGCCTAAAACTAACCCCTCAAGTTTAAAATGATTATCTATTTATGTTTTTCAAAGTTTAATTATATCTATCTATCTAACTATATATATATATATATATTAGAGGGATTCAAGGTGACTAGTGTCATGTGAAATTCTGGAATACCATTTTTGACATGCAATTTTCAGACATATGGATTCTATATTGGTTGTGAAAGAGTAACTAGAAAAAATATTAGCAATATGATGTGTGTACAACTACATTTTCTTTATTCTGCTTTCACAGTGAGTCTTACTCTGTTATGAATATGAATGTTTGTAGCTATCTGTAAATTATTCTATGAATCATAATGTCATTGCAATCAAAATAACTCCAAGGATTGCTGTTACTAAGGTACAAGTTAATTTCCAGACCTAATCATTTTCACCTAAATATTTTCATTGTGCAAACGGAACTTCTTTTAGAAAAAGTGGAAAGGGATTTTCATATTTCATTTCATCAAGCAATATTAGATTTATACAGTTTGCATGACACCAATGCTGTAATAATGGACAATAAAATTATCTTTTCAAATCATGATTTTTATACAGGCCAGAAAGGTCCTTTCATTGTTATTAAGGGAAGATTTTTAACTTTCATCATGTTTTAAAGCCTGGCAGAATTAGCATATTTTCTCTGCCTTGGTGCTAAGAAAAATACATGGCATAAGAATTATGTTAGCTTAGTTGTTTTATTGCTTTTATTTTCTCATAAAAATGGTGCTATATTTGTGTAATGATGTTCAATATGTTCGTGCCTGTTACATTCTTCAGTATTTTTTCTGAAATATGTTGGCAAAACATGTTCACTTTTATCTCACAGTTAGGCAAGGTTTTAAAGTCTCTGTTAAGTTCTCTCTTTAATGGTATTGCTTTCCCTAGGGTTTCACAGTATCACTGTCATTTTTTTTCCTTCTTTTCTTCCTTAATGCCTCATCACCGCTTATTACCAAATATACCTGTGATAGAATTAGTTCCCTACAGGCTGGAGCCTCATGGAAAGTTGGCGTTTAGCACATGGCCTTCTCACAGGGTTTTCTCAGCTAAATAATTTCTTCCTAAGACCATCTAACTTTCTAAGTCTAATCAATTTGCTGTGACTGGCTAACAGAAACATATTAAGACCAGAAACACTTACCTCCCCTCAAAGTCATTCTGAGCCCTCAACCATACTGTTGCATTCCTCATGGGATGAGCTAGACCTTCATTGGAACTGCATTACTCTTCAACGTCTCCCTCTCTCCAATTGGTTCATCTGCTTTTTGTGGCATACACATTTAGATTCCAGCAGAGGCCCAAATAACATCTTGCATTCCTTTATGTGTCTTGAAATTGCCCTACAATTCCTCCTTTTAATTTAATTTTAAATATGCTTATATAATTTCAGAGATGAATACTTTTTTACATCCTTTCCATCCCAGTCTCCCCATTCCAATTCCTCCTCACCCACATCCCAATCCATCTCAAGATCATGAATTCTCCCTCTATAATTATTGGTGTGTGTGTGTGTGTGTGTGTGTGTGTGTGTGTGTGACCTACTGAGCCCATTTTTGTTGTTATTATGCCTCCATGTTTGGGGCTGACAAAGAGGAATTGGATAACCTATCAGGAGCTTTCTCCCAGTAGAAGATAGATTCTCCCTCTCTCGGTAGCCATGGATTACTGGCTTAACTCAGTCTACCATTAATTTTATTGTGAATGGTGATTTGAAACTTTAAATTTCAATGCTAAGTAGATGTTAAAATGAATGATTTTCCTAGAGACACCCATAGTTTTTGCCTACAACTCATCAAATGCTGACATTTCAAAGGTACCTTTTTTGGCTTTTTTTTTTTTCCAAATCCATAGAAGTTTTTTACTGTGCCAAAACAGTTCCTATAATCCAAGGTCTTGCTTCTGAAGTTGGAATAACTGAGATTTTATTCATCAGCCTGCTCCACTGTTCTTTTTCCTGAAGCCTAGCTATCATTCAAAATGATTCTGATATCTTTGATTTTAACTGTTGCAGCTTGCTGAATCAAAGCTGCTAAATTTGAAACACGTTAGATATCATTCTCTTCAAGGATTAATTCATCCTTCTGGGCTAGAAAAACAGAACAAGCCTGTCCTCATCTGAACCTTGTGTGTGCATTTTTCGCCCAAGAAATTTTGCATTTCAACTAGAGACCCATTCTCCTGAATAATGAGAGTGATGGTGAAGTGATCATCCGTAGACCTGAACTTGTAAGGGTAGTCCAGTGTAACACCCTTGATCATGCTCTGGAGATGGCTTCAGAAAGCTTGGACAGTGGCCAGTTCCTTTCTGTTCCCCATCATTTGTCAATCAGCAGACTCTTGTTTTCTCTTTGCAATAAGAATGAGTGCTATGTTGATATGATTGAAGTCCCTCCAGAGGGTTCCGTTGGTACCCTTCACAAAAACTGTGAGCCTCCTTAGGGTGATGATGGCATTTTAAACACTATGATTGCTGAGAATGGCTTTCATTTTCACAGTAGATTAATATCATTATTTCTTTTTTAAAATTTTTGCCAGATATATTTTGTAGTAGCCAGTATGCTGAGAATTGCACAGTGTGCCTGCACAGAGCTTGTCCCTCATCAATCTAACTTGCCCTAGGCAGGTGAGACCATACAAGCAGCTGAGTTGCAGACCTGGGCCAATCACAAGGCAATATGATGACTGCACTAAGAGGAGAGCAGAATGAAAAGAGTACATAAAACTTAACCTTGCCCCAAAAAACGAATCCGTGGCAGCTCACCCTCTGCCTGCATTCACCTTATTCCCAGGGTTTGTGTCTTGACTATGTGCCTCTCACCCCCTTTGGTTCATGGTTGGACCAAAAAGTTCCCCTGCAGGCCTGGGGGATTGTCTACATCTGGCACCCAACGTGGTTTTCTGATCCCCCGGTGCTGGAGGCACCCCCTTCCTTGATTGGTGAGTAGGCCCCATTTTGCGTTCTCTGTTCTTTCTGCTGGCTGTGGTGCTAGGGTAGGCGCCTGGCCCCCATCTCCCCCACAGACCCCTCTCTTCCCTAACCATTTTTTGCCCTCATGGATAATATTCTTCCCCACATTCGGGAGCCATGGACGGCTGCCCTAAAGGCTCTCCTCCAGACCCATGGACTTAAAATGAAATCCTGGGACTTGGATTCATTTGGGAGGGGGTCAGTTGCATTGCCCCTCCTTACCATAGTTGCAAGCCTTAAAGGCTCCTTGGCAGAGGATGTTCTACATGAGCGTAACTCAGCCTGCCACAAGAACACCAAGGAGATGTTGGCCCTGCCCTGTGTCCCTATCACCAGGATGAGGAAGGTTCCCCTCATCCCAACCCCTCCAAACTCCCTTCAGCTGCCCCTGCTATGGATACTCATCCCCCCCACACCAATATACCCTTGGAGGTGGTCCCAGGAAGCTCTCTCCCACCAGAAGGACTAAAGACATCTCGTTTGGCTAGCTGTGGCTTTGGGGTAAGAAAGAGCTGAATTCTGTCTTTCTCTTTTTACTTTCATTTTGGTTTTGTTTACACTCAAGTTTCTGGTCTTGGGCTCTTGGTTAGGAGAAACTGGATTCAGTATTGCTCCTTGAGCGCGGAGATGGGGGATGCCCTAACTCTCCACTGGTAAAGTGCGAACACGGAATTAACCTCAGCAATTTGGAATCCTGGCAAGGGGTCTGGATTTTTGGTTCTGGTACCAACAGGACGTTGGATCCATGTGTGTGGCGTTTCCTCTCTTTCGTCTGACTGTGTTGTGTTTATGGTAACTGTTCTTCCGTGTGTCTAAGCGTGTGTCTAAGTTTTTGTGTATGTTTGTAATTTGGTCATTATAATTGCCTCATGTTGGTTCTGTCAAAGTGGCCCCTTCACGTTTCAATCCTTTATGTGCACAGAATCATTCATTTTGGCATGCCTGACTAGATACACATATGCAAACTTTAAAAATTGATATTTAAAAATGCATTTAAAGGCCTAAAATTTGGATACTGTAGATATCTCCAAATTTATTGTCTCTAAATCTATCAAATGCTTCACAACAGGTGGTAATTTTTATAGGAATTAGCCACTGAGTTGACTTTTTAAGGATCCTATTTTCTAAGATGACATGTTGGTTTGTGTCTGCTTTCAAAAGGGATTTTATAAGGTAACTTGCTTGCTTCAGAATTATCTACTTTTTTTTGAGACCTCTGCAGGCCAGATTCTCTGGTAGAGGTATCCCTATTTAACATTAACTAGCCTTTGGGACTGGGAATCAATTCTTGGACCGGGTGTGGTGGCACACACCTTTAATCCCAGTCCTTGGGAGGCTGAAGCAGGCAGTTCTTTGTGAGCTCAAGGTTAGTCCATCTGGTCTGCTTTGGTGAGTTTCCACCCAGCTGCTATGCCTATCTAAAGGACCAAAGAATAATCTGCCTCTTACTAGCTGGTAAAATTTGCATCAGCAGCAGTTAGTCAGGAATCCTGGTCTGGCTTGGGAGAAGGTCTTTAGAGCTTAGGGAATTCCTGAGCTCTCTGGAGTGCCCACAAGGCAACATTTCCATCTCTGCCAGAGACAAATTTTGGGGTCTGGCACATGGATTAGTTGGGGTGCTGCATGGCTTCCAGGGGTGAATTATATGCTCTTTCCTCCAAGGGGTGAGGGAGAGCAGTCTGGAACATATTTGGGGTTCTGTTATGTTTCTGCAAGAATTTTTGAGCCTGTTGCCCTCCCTCCATTCTTCCGCATGGGAGGAAAGGGACCTCTCTAGGTCTATGCCCTCCTTGCTAACTTGAATGCCAATCCCTCCTGTGTGCTGTGTGTTTGTGTTGAGGAAGAGTTGGTCTCAGAGAACTGGGTGAATCAAATTCATGAAAACTGTACTTCACTCCATGGTTTTAGTCTTCTAGCTGGGCGTGGTGGCTCTCACCTTTAATCCTAGCACTTGGGATGCAGAGGTATTCGGATCTCTGGGAGTTCAAAGCCAGCCTGATCTCCAGGACAGCCAGAGCTACAGGGGGACCCTTTCTCACAAAAGACCAAAAAAGAAAATTAATGTGATCACTTTAAGATGATAGAGCAGCCCTCTTGCCCCAGGCTCCTGATGTTTTGATTGAGTGTTTGAATCTTTTTAAACTATGGAAGAACCTCAGTTTAGTTTATAGGTAAGAATCTATTTGGAGGGTGTAAATGCCTTAAGCCCTTATACTTAGTAAAATCTTATACTGACATACTAAATCAGAAATATAAATATTTTAATGGTGTAACCTGAGTACCCTAAAAACTATCTTTGTAAATTCTCTCCCAGCATTCGGGAGTCTGTGGTATGTGTATATCTTGGTCTGGTTTGGGTGGAGAACTGATACCAGAATGGTCTGGGCCAGCCCTGTTTCTTGCCTCCTGGAGTGGGAGAGGGCAGCCTGGGATAGCTAATGGGCTTTATTGTGTTTCCTATCTGTTTCCCCCACCCCTTCCTCCTCATAGTAAGCAAACATACCTCCCTGGGTTTGAACTGCTTTCCTGCTGGTCTGGCCACTCCTGGAAGTTCCCCAGCCAGGTGTGGTGGGCCACACCTTTAATCCTAGCATGCCTTCAATCCTAGCACAGCCAAGGTTTCTAGGTGATTCTCCTAATTAATTTTGTACAAACGTACAAGCTGTACAAATAAGAGGCCAATGGCTGTAACAGGTCATACAGTAGGGGCTCAAGGGCCCCACACTAGACTCTAGATCCAGACTCCAGCAGGCTTATCTGGGATGGTAACTTCCTGTGAAGTTTAAAATGTTGTTATATTGACTGTTGTAAACTTAAGAGTCATATTTTACTCTGATTTAAGTTTTCATCTCTAATTTAGAGTTTTCATCAAGGTGCTGAAATTTTGAGTTTGAAACTAGTTAAACATATTTGTTTTATGTAGCTGTTTAAATGAATAGGCTTGCATCTAATGCTAATTATTTACTTTATATCAAGTTGATTCATAAGTAAACTGTCATGTGAGCTACAACTGTTAAATTACACCATGGTCCTTGGTCCTTAAAGTATAAGTTCATTTTAAGGAATGATCACTTCTGTTCTAGGGTGCAATTTCTTTCCACACATTACACATGTGGAGACATTTACCAGGCTTAGGTAAAGTACCTCTAAACACTCAAAGAAAACTGGTTGTTCAAAACCTGCTCCCAAGCTGGCATGAACATATCACAGTTTATACTAGTGTATTTGAGATAACTGTCCCATCTCATTACAGGGAAAACAAATATTAATTACTTAGTAAATCTGCACAATTAAGGGTTAATCTGTTTATAAATGCTATGACAAGATATTAAAAAGGATATAAAAAGGGGGAAATGTTAAAAAGTTAAGGATTTATGTGAAGATGATGAAAAAGTATATGCAAGTAATAAAAGTCTGAGGAGGCTTGTTGTGACAGGTAAAAAGGACACTATATAAATTGGGGTTAGTTCCAGGTCTTCGATATTGTGAAGAGAGATGCAATAAATATAGATGTGCATGTATCTTTGTGATAGGATGAGTCTTGTGGGTATATACCCAGGAGTGTTGTGACTGATTCAGGTGGTAGACTCATTTCGAGTATTTTAAGGTTTCTCCACACTACTTTCCATAGTGCTTATATGAGTTTTCATTCACACCAGCAGTGAATGAGTGTTCCTCTATCCCCACATCCTCTCCCGCATTTGGAGTCTTTTGTTTGCATTTCCTTAATTATTAATAATGTTGAACACTTTTTAAGATGTATTTCAGCCATCTTTATTTCATCACTAGCTTTTTATTCCATCTCTTGAGGAGGTCAATTATTTTCTTATGTCTTTGTTTTTTGAGTAGTTTATATATTCTGGATATTAATTCTCTGTCAGATGTATCACTGGTGAAGGTTTCTCCCTACTTTGTGGGTTTTCTCTTTACATCATTCTTTCTTTTGCTGTACAGAAGCCTTTGAGTTTAATGAGATCCCACTTGTCAATTGTTGACCTTATTTCCTGTGCAGCTGCAGTTTGATTTAGAAAGTCTTTTCCTACTCCTATATCGTGTAGGTTGCTGCCAACATTTTCTTGTATCACTTTCAGAGTTTCAAGTTTCATATTGAGGTCTTTGTTCCATTTGGAATTGATTTTTGTACAGGGTGAGAGGTAGGGGATTAATTTTGTTCTTCTACAAATGATGATCCAGTTTTGCCAGCCCCATTTGCTGAAGGTGCTGTCTTTTCTCCATTCAGCCTTTTGGCCCCTTTGTCAAATACAAGGTGGCTGAAATTGTATGTGCTCAAGTGTGGATCTTCAATTTTGTTCCATTGGTCTATGGATCTGTTTTTGAGCCAGCATCAGGCAGTTTTTATGACCATAGTCCTGTAATATAGTTTGAAGTCTAGTATAGCAATTCTCCCCTGTTTTTGCTCAGGGTTGCTTTGGCTATTTGGGATCTTTTCTTTTTCCATATCAATTTAAGGATTTTTTTTCCAAGTCTGTGAAGAAACTCATGGGGATTTTAATTGGGATTGCATTGAATTTGTGTATCAATTTGGGTAGAATGGACATTTTTACTATATTATTTTTTCCAATCCATGAGCATGAGATCATTCCATCTTCTGATGTCTTCTTCAATCACCTTCTTCAAAAGTTTAAAATTTTTGTTGTAGAGGTCTTTGTTGTCTTTGGTTAAGTTTGTTCCTAGGTATTTTATTGGTTTTGTGGCTATTGTGAGTGGGAAGGTCTTCTTGTATTCCTTCTCCAGTTTCTTGTTTTTGGTGTAAAGAAAGGCTACTGATATTTCTAGGTTAATTTTGTGTCCTGCCACTTTACTGAAACTGTTAATCATTTCTCAAAGTTATCTGGTAGAGTTTTTAGCATCCCTTAGGTAAACTATCATATCATCTGCAAAGAGGGATCATTTGACTTTCTCTTTTCCAATTAGTACTCCTTTAATTTCCCTTTCTTGCCTTATTGCCCTAACAAGTGTTTCAAGCACTACAGTGACGATGAGTGGTGATAGGGACAGCCTTGCTGAGTTCCTGCCTTTAAGGGAAATGTTTCTAACTTCTCTCTATTTAGGATGATGTTGGCTGTGGGCTTGTTGAACATGGCGTTGATTACATTGAGGAATGTTCACTCCAATCCAATTCCCTCTAGGATTTTAAGCATGAAGGTATACTAGATTTTGTCAAAGGCATTTTCTGGGATGATCAAGTGGTTTTTGTCTTTCAGTACATTTATGTGTTTTATGATATTTACTGATTAATTATGTTGAACCATCCTTTCATCTCTGGCATGAATCCAACTTGGTCATAATGGATGATCTTTTTGATGTGGGTCTGTACGTGGTTTGCAAATATTTATTGAGAATTTTTGCATCTATGTTCATTAATGATATGGTTTTATAGTTTTCCTTTCTTTGTGTCTTTATCTGGCTTTGGTATTAGAGTGATGCTGGCTCTGTAGAAGGAAATTGGGATACTTCCCTCTGTTTGTATCCTTCTGAACAGTTTTAGTAATAATGGTTGTAAGTCTTGGTTAAATATTTTATAGAATTCTGCCATGAAACTATCTCGACCTGTTTTTTTTTTTTTTTTTTTTTTTTTTGGGAGGTAAACTATTACATTTTCAGTTTCCTCATATACTATGGGTCTGTTTAAGCTGTCAATCTCTCCTTGTTTAAGCTTTTGTAAATTCCAGGATTTCAAATATTCATCCATTTCTTTGTCTTATGTTTTCAATTTTAGTAGAGTATAGGTTTTTGAAGTATTCTTGTATGATTGTCTAGAGCTCTCTCTCTCTCTCTCTCTCTCTCTCTCTCTCTCTGTTGTGATGTTTCCCTTTTCATCAAGAATACTATTGATTTGGAGTTGCTCTTACTTTCTATTGGTTAACTGGGCTAGGGGGTCTATCTATCTTGTTTATCCTTTCAAAGAACCAGCTTTTGGATTCATTGATTTTTTTGTATTGTTTTCTTTGTTTCTATTTCATTGATTTCTGCTCTGATGTTTGTTATTTCTTCCTGTCTGTTGGGTTTATAGTTCATTTCTTGTCTGTGAATTGTTTTTAGCTGCAGTGTTAGTTCATTTATTTGTCCTCTTTCTGTTGTTTATTTTTTTTTTTAATGTAGACACTGAGGGCTATAAACTTCACTCTTAGGGCTGCTTTTAAAGTATCCCATAAGTTTTGCAGTCTTGTATTGTCTTTTTCATTTGGTTCCAAGAATGTTTTTATTTATTTCTTCCTTGATCCATTCATTCATTATTCAGGAATCTCCATGTGTTTAATCTCCATGTGTTCTTGTAGATAGTTGGGCTTATTCTGGTGTTGATACTGAGCTTTATTGCACTGTGGTCTGATAGAATGCATGAAATTATTTCAGTGCTTTTGTATTTGTAGAGTTTTTCCTGTGTCCCAATGTGTTTGATTTTGGACAATGTTCCATGGGGTGCTGAGTAGAAAGTATATTGTCTGGTGTTTGGGTGGAATATTAGGTAGATATCTATGAGTTCCATTTGGTGTATTGTATTAATTAGTTCAGATTTATCTCTGTTCATTCTTTGTCCAATTTACCTACATAATAGGCTCAGTGGGGTATTGAAATGCCCCATTATATTGTGCTGGGATCAATCTGTGAGTTGAGGTCCTGTAGAATTTTCTTCCATTTCTTATGCCCTCTGCTTCCTCCACATTCCCTTCCTCCTCTTCCTCCTCCTCCTCCTCCTCCTCCTCCTCCTCCTCCTCCTCTTCCTCCTCTTCCTCCCCCTCTGTTCTAGTTTGTCTTCCATTGCTGTGACAAAACACTCTGACCAACACCAACTTGGGGAGGAAAGGGTTTATTCAGCTTACATCTCCTGGGTCACAGTTCATCACTCAGGGAGCCCAAGGCAGGAACTCAGGGCAGGAACTGGAGGCAGGAGCTGAAGCACAGGCCATGGAGGAATGCTGTTCACTGGCTTGCTCCCCTGGCTCATGTGCAGCCTGCCTTCTTATACAGTACACAAAAACCTGCCCAGGGTGGCACTAGTCATTGTGGGCTGGGCCCTCTCACACTGCTCGACCATCAAGACAATACTCCACAGATGTGGCCACAGGCCAATCTAATGGAGCCAATTCCCCAATTGAGGCTCCCTCAACCCAGGTGTGTCAAGTTGACACTAAAGCTATCCAGCACATCCTTCTCCTCCTCCTCCTCTTTTATTTTTACCGGAGTGTGACATGCTATTCACACACTTGACTACTTCTGGGCTTCATTCTAACCTTTCTGTCTTCAGTACAGTTATTTGCTCTGTTCTTCTCATACATATTGACTAATAAACCCCAATTCAAATTTCAAAACCCAGTATCTCATAGGAAGCCCTTTCAGTCCACCATGGTTGTACTTCATTCCTCTCCCTTATGTAATTCAACATGGTGTTTATATTTAAAGCACGTCAGAACATATCCCTTGTATTGAAATGATTCATAAATATCTACCTCCACAGATATAAACACCTTGTGTTGAGGAACAGTCTCATATCCATCTTTTTATCCAGTGAGAATATTAGGAATACTGATCAATAATTCCAGATTTCTTATTGCATGCCTTTAATCCCAGCACATGGGGAGGCAGAGGCAGGCAGACAGAAGACAGCCTGGTATACATAACAAATTCCAAGCCAGCTGGGACTACTGGAAGACCCTGTCTCAAATAAAAAGATAATACTGAATAAATAAAGACTTGAGCTAGTATTAATGAGAAAGGTCACCAGATCACGTTCTTGTGACCTCCAGGTGCAGAATATGTAAACTCATTGTTAGGTTCAAGAGTCCACACCAACACACCGATTGAGATCAAAAAATGATTTTACTGGAGGTAGATAAGGTTGAGAGAAGGGAGGAATGGGGAACAAAAGGTAGAGAGAGATAACAAAGAACAAAGGAGGGATGGATGGTGCACTGGCATGCTCTAGCATGGAAGCTAGCAAGTGACGACCCCAGCCCACAAAGGCACAGGCATTTTATACAAAATTTAAGGGGAGGTATAAGGCGGCCTTGTTAACTTTTAAGTTCATTGGGTTAAACAGAATTTACTGCACTGGTCAGTTTCTAACTGGGTTAGCTTTCCCGCCGTTCAGTGAAGGGAGAGATCAGTCACCCTGGACACTGGGGAGTGGGCTTTCTGACCTTTTGGGGGCATTCCTGAGATTGTGGCACCTGGGGCCTGGTTATTGGCTGCAAACCTCCAGCTATACATTCCAGTGGGGGGTGGGGAGCTAGTGACCAGGTTGTCCTTTAACCTGAGTTAATTCCAGCAGCACTTAAGGATACCTAAAGATGGCCCTTGCAGCCAAAATGGAGCTGCTTAGGGAAATTCCTATTCTACACCATTAGTTGGTAATGGGCTCTTGGGAGGCCCAGAAGTCTTAAGAATAGAGTCACAGTTGTGACTCTATATTGTAGAAATAAATACACTATTTTTGTTAAGCAAAAAATAATTGGGTTAATATCAGCATTGTTCATAACTACTATGCTTATCAAGGTTGTCAAAATTATATGCATTTGTTAAATAATTGTTTCATACTTAAGACCTCGACTTAAAATAAACATACTTTTTTCTTTTTTTTAATATATTGGAGACCGGGTCTCCCTTTAACCCCAGCTGTCCTGGCCTGGAGCTAGCTCTGTAGACCAGGCTGCCCTTGAACTCACAGAGATCCACTTGCTTCTGCCTCCCAAATGCTGGGATTAAGGGCATATGGCACCACACCCGGCTGAAATAAGCATTTTTCTAACATCACACATACACACACACATACACACACATACACACAAATATGGATAGACATCTTTGACATGCATAACTATGTCACATAAGTATAAAATTTTATAATCTTTATACTATTTCATATAAGCTAGCTGTTCAAAAGTAACTACACTTTGTGTTAAAAAAATAAATCTTTCAATAATAATGTGAATATAATTGGAATTGGCTTTTCCTGGACTAGCTCAACTTTTCCTGAGCATAATGGCAATATTAATTCAAATCTAAGGACAATTCTGTACAGAGCTATCATGATCATGCTGTGCAAATATTTTTCAAAATAATGAAAACTTGCAAATGTCTTATGTAGCTAGTAACATTTATTCTGACTCACTCTCAGTTTGCAGTGAACCTGATTTGACTCTGCTAAATAATTAAAAATATATATATATATATATATATGTGTGTGTGTGTGTGTGTGTGTGTGTGTCAAAAGATCAGCATTTGATTTTTATAAATACATTTTGAAATGTATGAGCTCATAATTTTGAGAAAAAAACATGGCTACAAAAAATATATGAATTTAAGAAATGAATTATTCTATTCAGTAACTTACAACATAGGACCTTTTTCTCAGTTTTTTATAAACACTGTTAATTCAACAATGCTACACATTTTATGAAGTCTCTTATGTTCACTTTCATAAATAAGCCAGACTGTCTTTTATGTAACAGAACATGGTAATTCATTTTTTTACCTAAATCATAAACATTCAGAGGAACTCAGGCCCTTTACAGAAAGAATGTCTAAATTATAGCACTGATTTAGCACATATATGATTATTAAAATTAGAAAGGGAATTCATTTCAATTTCCATCTCCAAAATTGTATGTGAAAAGTACAAAATATTTTTCATTGAACATTTCAAATAAACTTGTTATATCTCAAAATCTACCAAATTCATAAAGCAAATCTTTTAAAAGTAATACAAAGATTGTAGAAAATTCTGACTACCATTACTGTGACATTTAAGGACAAGGCACTAGGAACCAGAGGTGTGAACAGGTAAACTTCTCTATTAAACTATATTTTGCCACAGTGACAGTGAATGATGGAGTCTAGAAGAGATCCAGTGTTCTATCAAGTTTCTGACATTTATAAAATGTCTCTTCTGCTTGCTGTTAAAATTTGGATTCAATATATTATGTAGTTCCTTCTTTTGTTTGATTCTTTATATCTTCCATAGAATGTATGCATCTTCTCTTTAGTTCTCTCAATTTTTTAACATTCATTGTTCAATTCTCTGGTGTCTTCCTAGTCACCTTGTAATAATGTCATATTCAACCTGTTCAATCTCATTTTTATCATTCTATTTAATCCTTCCACTGATCTTTCCTCAAAAATGTCCTCAGTCATCCCCAAGGGGTATTATCTTAAGCCTGTTTCTCCAGAAATAAAAGAATTTAAGCCAGACATGGGTGAACCTTCATAGATGATATCATTACATCACTCTTCCATCAACAGTATTCAGTGACTCTGAGATATTCATACACTCATCTCTGTATTTGTCTATATAGCTGTTTGTACATTTTCTTGTTATGTGTTTATTTGTTGTTGTTGTTGTTGTTGTCTTTTATTGAGACAGGTTCTGAACCCCTGTAGCCCCACCTGGCCTGAAACTTACTATGTAGACCAAGCTGGCTTTGAAATAACAGAGATCCACAAAATCCAACCCTCCAAATAAACGTGGTGGTTTAATGGAAAAATGCTCCCCATAGGCCCACATATTTAAACACTTGGTCCCCTGTTGCTAGCACTATTTGGGGAGGTTATGGAACCTTCAGAAGGCCGAGCATTACTGAAAGAACTGTATCACTGAGGGTGAATTTTAGAGTTTATAGCCTTGTTCTCTCTCTCTCTCTCTCTCTCTCTCTCTCTCTCTCTTTCTCTTTCCCTATGCTTCCTATGTGAATGGAAATGTGATTAGCAGCTTCAAGCTCCTGCTACCTACTGCCATATTCTCCCAACCATTAAGGTCTCTCCTTCTGAAATCATAACCCCAAAGCACTCTTCTTCCATAAGTGACTTTTGGTCTTGCTGTTTTATCACAGCACCAAAAATAAACTAACACAGAAATTGATATTGAGAGACCCAGGATACTCTAAAAATCATGACCACAATGTTTCTTGGAAGAATGAACAAGACTTTGGATGCTGGATTAGACAAACAGTTGAATGTTGTTTATAGACCATTCTAATTCTCTCAAGAAGCTGGGAAACAGAAGTGCTGAAAATAATGAAGAAGATGGAGGTCTGGCTCATGAGGTATCAGAGGAGTGCAAGGAAAATATTAGCTAGAGACCATTCCTGTGATGTTTTGGAAAATAATCTGGATGTGTTCTTCCCATGTCCTGAGAACATGTCCAATTCTAAATTAAAATGTAATAGACTAATGACTTTGAGAGAGAAAACTTCAAGAGAGCATAACATTGAGTTTGTGTTGTGACTATTGTTAACTCTTATACAACTCTACAGTAAAAAAAAAAAAAAGAGTAAATGGCAGAGGAAGAATTACAAACTGCATACTTTGAAGAGAGAAAATACACTAGGAAGCCTAATGTTATAGCTACTGCATGGCTTCAAAGAGAGGCTGTAATTGGTAAGGAAATTAGCACAATTATGCAGAGGCTTCCTGCTCTGCACTGGAACAATAGAAAGGGTGGTCTCTGGACAAGAACCCATGGAGCTAAGTAAGCTTCCAGCTTTTGAAAGGAAAACTCTAAACAGATTAGAGTTGTGGACTCTCAGAAAGCAATAGTAATGTGTTTTGGGTTTTATTATTCTTGTTTTTTTTTTATTTTTAGCAATAGTAATATCTTAAAGACACATTAAATTGTGCAGTAGAATAAGTGAAGGTGATGATATTAGAAGGGATCTAAACATCAAATTATAGTGTATGAAAATTACAAAAATTAAATTTTAAAAAGGTAATAAAAGAAAACAATGACATATAATAGTTATTACAAATGTTATTCAAGCTGGCCATCAACCTTGGAAGAGTCATCCATGTGTTACTGTTTTTGGGGGCATGAAAAATGCAAGAGTGGAGGGGTCATGAATTATTGCCCCATGGTTTCTGAGAGCCAGTGAGGTCAGGCAACATATGGCACAGGAGTTCCTGCAAGGAGGCTTTGAAAGGGCATTTTGTGTAGCTTTGAATTTGAAGCCTTAGTGGAGACCCCATTGTGTTGAAGATATCAGAGCTATGAAACATAGGCCAAGGAATGCTGCATAAAGGGAGTGGAATCAGATCAAGGGAGATGTGTGTTGCAGGCAATAAGCCTGGACAGGTGAAGCTATCTAAACTTTTTGAAACTTAAGTCCCAGACATGTGACATGGAGCTACAAGATTTCTTGTTTCCCTGCTGAACTTTGGTCTTGCATTACTGCAGTATTTCTCCCCTAATTAAATAAAACGTGTCACATGTATCCCAAAATATTCAAATATTCTGGACACTTAATAGTATGAAAAAGAGTTTCAGTAGAAAGGGGGAAAGGACATAATAAAGGACAATAAGAAGAAATATGATCAATATATATATATATATATAATTTTGAAATAATGAATAATTTTTAAAAAGGCAAAGTTTAAAGTGAATTTTTCTTTGTAGCTTCAAGTCCCACTACACCCCAGAGATACACTACTTCAATCAATTTGGAAAGTTGAGCATTGCATTTTATTGTCTCTGTGCTTTCACTTCTGACATCCATTTTTTCTAATTTTTGACCAAATTCAAAATTATATATGGAAACATCCCAATTTTCAGCCTGAGTAGCAGTTCACTTTCTTTTACACTGTATAGTCTGAATGCTGTAGTCAAAAAGAATCTGTCATAGACTCTTAACTTCTATTAATCATACAAAAATTTCCTTTGTCTAAGGAGCAAATTCAAAAGAATGGGCATAATGCTGCTCCAAATTATTACTGGTCATTAATTCTGGTCAATAGAAAAGGATTTGTGGACTTCAGCAAATATCCAGTCCAGTGATAATTAAAATTTAACCTTTAGTAGAATTAAAGGATCCCTGTTAGTTGTATGCTTCTCATTACTTGGTTTTATCAGTTACCTATATTATTAGCTTATGTATAACTTTTGGATATCTCATGTGTGCTTTAGTGGCTAAAGATAAACAATATTTTGTATGACTGATATTTCATAAGATAATACATCTTTAATATTCTTACCACACGTATAAAATGACAGTTGGGCTTGAGAGTGACAATCACTTCACAGTGTAAATATGTAACAGAAAACTATATATCATAATTTTGCATGATTTTTTCAGTAGTATTTCACTAATTTTGGAAATAAGCCATGCATATATGTAGTAATTAAATTATTCAGGTGTTATGAATTCAACCAAAAAATTAATATGAGTAACTCAAAGACCTGCAGCTTCTTTCCAGGAACCAATACCTACTCCAGGCCCCTTTCTTTCCTGTTAGGACTAGCTAGACCCTAGGTGACCTGCATATAGAATTAGCACCCCCTTTGTCATGCCAACTCTATTAAGCTTTGCCCAATAGGGCTGCCTGTCAGGGACCACTGCCTCCTCTATGTTTCTCTCTATAACTTTGGGACTCACTAAAGTCCTGTCAATTGCCTGGGACCATCCACCTAAATTTTGGATGCAGGATGATTCCATACTACTAACTTATTTGATGTGCCTTGCCAAAACAGTCAAGGCATAGCTCACAATATTAGACAAATAAAGGAAACTTACATCCAAATTTCACTGTGAATTAGTCCTTTTGCAAACCTTTTAATCACCTCCACCGAAAGAAAGTGACCTGAACAAAAAAATAATTAAAACTCAGGTAATAAACTAACTCCAGATGTGAAATCTTAGAGGATAAATAAAAAGAGAAATCTGAGAAATCATGATAATATGTCTCCTCCAAAAATGGCAAATCTCTTAGAAATGGTCTGCAAGAAGAGAGGCGATAAGGCCCTGCTGCTGAAGACCTGATGTTAACATGGGGAAGATGTATTGAGACCACACATGCAAATGTACAGATGGCCTCTGGAACACCAGAGAGTGTTACCAAAGGCCACTAAACCAAAACCAATAAAGCAAATACGGGTCTCCTTGAGTCAAGCAAGACTCCACCGTCAACACCAGCTACACCTCACCTGCCTGGAAATACTGTGCAGCAGAGGCAGCCATATGCCTGTATATCCCAAATCTAATTGGCTATTGGCTCTCTCCTTGGAGGAATAACCCATGGCTGATGCCACAAGCTTACATCCTCTACAGGTTAGGAGATGTCATAAGCCACAGTAAGACCCTGTCATATTTAACAGGAAAAAATGTAATTCATGGATCAACATATCATCTAAACATATGTGTCTATACCAAAGTAACCTACCATAACTATTAATGCTGTTTAAATACCTATATATCTAATTGCTTGTGCTTCATTAGTAGGATCGAAAGGTTATTCCTGGACAAACTGTCAGCCCATGAAAGGAAACAGCCAGAATTGACCAGAGTCCAAGACAACAGCTCCAGAGAGAGTGGACTGTTCTGCTTCTCATCCACCTGTGCCCCTTTTCTAAGCCCAGGGAATAATCTGCGGAAGAGGGGGCGTGGTAGAATGTAAGGGCTGCGATTGGGGTGAATGGTGAAACTACAGCAATGTAGTCTGGACCCTCATTTGATCAACCTGATTGAACATACAACCCCTCACCCCCCGCTGGAAGGTGGGGCTGTGGGGGTTTGGGCACAACAGCCTGCAAATTGGTTTTACATGAAGGATGCTTGTACTCATGGATTATCACTTATAGCTAAAAAATGGAAAAAAAAAACTGAGAGAAATATGCAGGACAGTCATAGCAGAATGCATGATCTCGGTTGGGGTTGGGGTGGGGGTGAAGGGAAGGGGAGATATGCCTGAACTGAATTGGAAAATGATGTATGAAATGCACAAAGCATCAATAAAAAAAAAGAGAAAAAAAAAGAAAATACAAGAAACAAAAAAAAATAAAATAAAATAAAATAAAATAAAGAAATGGTCACCAGTGAAAACAACCTGGAAGAACATCCAGATGAAGTAGTCAAAAGATTGTCACCATATTTAAACAATTCAAAGAAGATGGAAACAAAATTATGAATGAAATACACTTATCATTATAACATCTGAAAATATAATTCAGAAAAGAGAATTGCTGAAGATATGAAATGATACTTGATATGAAATCTTCAGTAAGTTAACTTCAATATTACTTAAATTATTCAAAAAGATAGAATCCAAGGGAGAAATCCCAAAACTCTTTTTATGAAGTTAGTATCACTCTATTACCCAAACCATGTAAAGATACAACAACAACAATAAAAACAATAGACCCGTTTCATTATTGAACATAGATGCAAAAATTCTCAGCAAAATATTAACTGCACACAGACACAAATCAAAATGATTAGCCACCATGATAAAGTCAACTTTATCATGGATGGATTCATGGATGCATCAGTATATGAAAGTCAATGAATGTAATAAATCATATAAATGGACTTAAAGACAAAAGTAACATGGTCATCTCAATAGATGCAGAAAAAGCCTTTGAAAAAATAGAATATGGATTCATGTTAAATGTTTTAAAGAGAATTGGACTGGAGGGAACATAGCTCAACACAATGAAACTATATACAACAATGAAACTATATACAACAGCCAACATCATTCAAAATAGAAGAAAATTAGAAGCATTCCAATTAAAATCAGAGACCATACAAGGCTGTCTGCTTTCCCAATAAGTAGGAAAATAAACGGATACTAAAGGAACAGAGAGTTCCCCTTTTTCAGATGACATGATATTACATATAAGAGATCCCCAAAATTCCACCTTTGTAAATTTGAAGAAACGATCAGTGCTTTCAAAAAAGTGGAAGTTTACAAAATCAGTTTACAAAATTCATTAGATTTATGGTATATCAATAACAAGCAATCAGAGACAGAGTTCAGGGAAACACTCCTATTCACAATAGTCTCACAATTTAAAAAACCTAGGAATAAACATAACCAAAGATATTAAAGACTTCTATAATGAAAAATAATAATCTTTGAACAAAGGGATTAAGGAAGACAAGAAGAGATGGAAAGACCTCAAGTGCTCATGGATTAGTAGAATTGATTTTTGTGAAAATCATCATGCCACAAAAAGGAATTTATAGATTCGGTGCAACGCCAGTCCAAATCCCCATGACATTCTTCACTGAAATAGAAAAACCCATCTTAAATTCATATGGAAACACAAAAAACCCTGGATAGCCAAACTGTTCATGAGCACAAAGAGCAATGCAGAAGGTATTAATATACTGGATCTCAGCCCATATTACAGAGATATTGTCATAGAAACAGCTTGGTATTGGTATTGGCACAGAATCAGACATGTAGATCAATGGAAGAAAATAGAAGACCTGCACATGAGTGCACGGACATACACCTGCATGATATTTGGCAAAGGTGCCAAGAACACACACTGAGCAAGAAAACATATTCAACAAATGATGCAAGCAAAATTGGATCTCCAGGTTTAGAAGAATGAAATTAGGACCGTACTTATCACCCTGCATAAAGCTAATTCCAAATGGATACAGAAATCAATGTGAAGCTTGAAATGCTGAAACTGTTAGAAGAAAACATAAGTTACACGATATGGGTACATGAAAGGACTTTGTAATTTGAACAACAGTTGCTCAGGAATCAAGGTCAACAATCACCAAATACAACCTCATTAAACCAAAGTGGTTGTGTACAGCTAAGGTAAGAACTAATGGAGTCACTGGACAGGGCCCCTATATTAAACCTCTCCTACCCACAGTTCAGGGATCATTGTAGAATAGGGAGCAGAAAGATTGTAACAGCCAGGGCTGGTGCTGAACATTAAGAAACAGTGACTTACAATGGACTCTAAGCGTTCACATGTAAACCTGTGGCAATGTAGGCATCAGACACAGGACTAATTCTTATTGGTACGAGTTCTAAAAGCAGAGCAAGAGAAATGGATGGGGGACTGACCCTGGACTGAGAACTACAAGAGACTGAGTACTGTTGAGTAAGGAAGAATATGCCTTACTCAGGATTCTTAGATATGCTGAATAGACTTCAGGGGATTTATTTGCACAGAAGGCTGCCTGAGTTTGATAGCTTGACTGGATAGGACTTAGCTTGGATATTGTAATATATGAATTCTGATGGGGGATTGGAGCATGGGGGGACTGGGTTTGATTGGGAACCATTGTATGAGTTATACAAATGCTCAATAATAATGTTCTCTTAATATGAACAGAAAGCTCTCAAAGGGAAAAATAAAAATGGATAAGAAAGTTGCTGAGATTGGGCTGAGATTTCTTACCCTCTTCCCTCAGTCAATGCTAAGATTTTGTCTCATTTGTGCTTGAATAGGACTTGTACATTGTTGTCCAGATTGTAAGAGCCAGAGGTGGTTGACGAGTGCAAGGAAATAGAGTTTTCTAGACAACAACAATGGGACCAAGCATGTACAAGTTTCATGTAAGGTCAGGTCAGCAAAATCCAAGCATAGACACAGGGAGCTAGGTAAGACATCTCAGCTCTACTAAGAAAATTTTGGCATTTGAAATCTTTTGGGAGGGGAAGATTGTGTCTCTTACTGGGATGGGACCTTTGGTAGATTGACCAGGCTCCAGTGCATAGACCCTTTCTGAAGGACATGTGAGGAGACAAATGAGATTCCATAGGTTGTATTGTGTATGTAGTAGAGTATATTGAAATGGGCAGAGGAGGGGTGCAGTAGGGGAGGGTGTGGATGAAGAAGAGATCTAAATAAAATAAAATTATATGTTATAAAAATCCTTTAAATTCAATAAATTTAAAAAAAAAAGAAAAGGCATTGAGGGAGAGGTAACAAATTGGATTTGAAATATTGGGTTGGATTTGCTCAAAACCCATGGTGTATGTATTAATTCCTTAAAGAATATTATTTAAAATATTCCAAAGGTAATAAAAAAACATCTAATCATGGAGTGTGAAAGGTGAGCAAGCCCCAATCCTAGCTGAAACACTAGTGGTAACTGATAGTTATTAAGAAAGGGAGAGTCAGTTTTCTTTAAGGGTGCAACATTGGGTATGCTGATCAGACTCCAGGACATGGACCCCCATCCATGAGCATTTGAAAAACTCAAATTTAATTTGATGGACCTTTAAAAAATAGAAAAATAGTAACAGATGAGCCAGGTGTGATGGTGCACAACTTTAATCCCAGCATTTGGGAGGCAGGATCAAATGGATTTCTGTGAAATTAAGGCCAACCTGGTCTTCATCAAGAGCTTCTGTCCTGTTGAAGCTGTCTCAAAAATATCAGCAATAATAATAATAAGAAGAAGAAGAAGGAGGAGGAGGAGGAGGAGGAGGAGGAGGAGAAGGAGGAGGAGGAGGAGGAGGAGGAGAAGAAGAAGAAGAAGAAGAAGAAGAAGAAGAAGAAGAAGAAGAAATGAGTCATACTGCTAGTTGGTCAGCATTCTACATACGATAGGAAAGATGCATCAATGAAATTTATATAGTATAGTTGTCAAAAATATTTGAATAATGACAAAATCAGTTGACATGTTATGGTAGATAGAACAAAGTTTATGGAGGACCCTCCTCAAGATTAGGAGCTTTCTCTAGAGTTTACCTCCCTTGAAATTTCTAATCCCAAGCAGGCACGCTAACCACAGGTTACATAAACAACCACAGGTACATAAAAGCATAGACATATGTATTCAGTGCAATACACACACACACACACACACACACACACATATATATATATATATATATATATATACATATATATATATATGTATATATATACAATACATATATATGTATATATATGTGTGTATTTATAAATACATATATATATGTGTGTGTTTATAAATGTATGAATACATATGTAACAATAACAATCATACAAAAGCACAAGAATTTGAGGAGTCAGAGAGACATGAAAGGAATTGGAGGGGACTAGAAATAATGGAAATAATGCAACAAGAGTATTTATGTATGAAATTCTCAAGAATATAAAATAATTTTAAATTGTGGATCACAGAAATAATAATAATAACATAGCATATGAAGTTGGGGGTTTTAAGTGAAAGATGAAGATGGGGGAGGGTTTCTAAATATGATCAAAATAACACTGTATGAATTTCTCCAAAAATAAATAAAAATATTAATGAAAACATACTAAAATGTATAAATTAAGTATGGCTAAATGTTGAAAAGTACTCAACATCCTTACTTTCTGTGGAGACAGTTGATAGAAGCATTGCCTCAATGTTTCCTTCTTTAAAACAAAAGGATAGAGTTCAGGGAAGCCTTCGTGGAAACGGAGGATCACTATAGTTATTTTCATCATAAATACCAAAACTATTCATTGCAGACTAATCAAACTATGCACAGGGAAAACTCCGTGTAAAACATCTAAAGATGAAAGCGGTAAACTTATGTGTCAGTTGGCATCCAAGTAACAGCTCAGCTCATAATATTAAACAGAGTAGTAGACTGCTTGTTAACTGAAAGAGAACAAATATTTATTGTCCTCTGGAGAAGGCTATTACAATCCATCATCTATAAATCACATGGAAAATGAATTTAGCACAGTTCAAACTGACATATGTTCCTCAATATTAGTGAAGTAATTTTTCCAAATTCTCAAAAGAAATTAAGCCATCAGGCCCTTAACAAAAAATACTGCATTTACTACTTATGATTTTTAAAGTATTATACATTGCTAAAAGTTATAAAATAAATATAATCTAAGTTAATAAAATTTTAGAAATATTCATGAGGTCATCTTTCTTTACCGCTGAATAGAACTCCATTGTGTACATGTACCACATTTGTGTTGATTCCACCTCTTCAATATTGTCAAGCGTGCTGCAATAAACATAGATGTGCATGGATAAAAAATAAAAGAAAAAGAAAAAGAAATGTTCAGAAAATCAAAAACTGTAAAAGAATGAAGGCAAAATTCGTGAAGTAAATTTCTCAAAACTATACTACAGGCTGCAAGATTTTCAACCACCTCGGACCTCTCTTTGCAGCCTGTGTGATGACTGCTTAGAAAGGTTTTATCACCACTGTTCCTGAGTAGGCAACTGTGAAAAGAAACTACAGATTTTTTTGTTTATTTTACCAGTGTCTTTTCTGACAGTCTTTATACTTGCATTCATTATCACCAACATCATTCTTTGTTTGCAGCAAATAGGATTCCTCAATGCCTTTAAGGACAGTCCGACAAATGTGCTGGAGGCAGTGGTGCGCTTCTCTGTCTGGTCCATTGTTGGCCTTTCAGAATTGCACACATATTTTATCGGCTCCAACCAGACAACAAATAAAGATACAAAGGATCGTGGTCAAATAAAAGAGGTAAAGAAATTACAAAAAAAAAAAAATTAAAAAAAAAGAAAATTACAATTGCTACAGCTGTGGAAATATTCTCACAAATTTCTGTGTTGCCGTGTGTGGGCCCATCTCTCTGAGCCCAATTAACAGAAGAGGCTACATCCAGCCAGACACACCACAGCAGCCATTCCCCTGCTGCGAGCGAGCCCAGCCTCACCAACAGCTCCATTTCCCCTCGAAGGCATGCCTCGGCATGCCCTGTGCCATACTGATGGTGGGCGAGCCCACACCGCCCTCGTCCATGCCCAACCTTGCTACCAAGGCCACACTCTCAGACATTATGCCTCTGAAGGAGGAGCATTGGGGGCCACCAGTTTCTGACCCCAGACAAGGCACCATAGCCACCTTGGATGCTGGGGGCCAGCAGCCTGCAGATGCATAGCTGAACTGTGCACATGCTGGACCTGGCCAACCAGGACTCCTTGCATGGAGACTCTGGACCAAGCTTGGAGAAGCTCAGCTCTGTGTGATCTGCCTGGTCAGCTCTGGGAACTCAGGGCTGGGCTACAGAACTGCATACAATGGGAGCAAGCAGAGAGGTGCACCCTATAACATGGAGATGGCAGCCCAGGCCTGGGGCACAAAAAATGCTCAAAAACCCCTCAGATAGTAGAAGGGTGGCCTCTAGCCGCTCACAGTGTGCTTCATCTTGTTTCTTCTCCATTCAGAGTTTCTTCTCCATTCAGAAAGGGTTGACAAAAGTTAATGGACATAGCCAAGTGGCCGTTTTGTTCCGAGTCTTCAAGATGAGCTTGGAAAAGGAGAATCCTCCAGGGGGTCAGAACCTGGGATGCAAAGGGGCTGTGTGGACGCACAGCCCTCTGTCATTGCTCCTGGCACTTGTGGCCAAACTGAAATTGCCATTAATGTTATGCTACTAGTTGACATAAACATGCCATTCCATTTGTTAATTAAAACAAAACAAAACAAAAATATCCTAAAGGGAAAAGCTGACCAGACAAGGGTTTGCATGCCATGATAGGTCTGTTACAGTAGTGTTGGTATTGCTACTTTCTTTCTGTTTTTCCTTCCTTCCTTCCTTCCTTCCTTCCTTCCTTCCTTCCTTCCTTCCTTCCTTCCTTCCTTCCTTCCTTCCTTCCTTCCTTCCTTCCTTCCTCCCTCCCTCCCTCCCTCCGTTCCTTCCTTCCTTTCTTTCTAATTTTCTAGTGGAATTTTCTTTTTTTTTTTTTTTTTTTTTGTCTTTTCGAGACAGGGTCTCCCTGTAGCCCCAACTGTCCTGGAGCTCACTCTGTAGACCAGGCTGTCCTTGAACTCACAAAGATCCGCCTGCCTCTGCCTCCCAAGTGCTAGGATTAAAGGCGTGCACCACCACACCTGGCCTCTAGTGGAATTTTCTAGTGACGGTTTGTCAGAAGACAGTGCAATAGACCAATCTTAAGGAACGATGCCATCTCAAGTGGTTTACTGGGTTCAGCTATATAAGTACAGGTGTCACCAGCTGCAGAGGGCTTCTGGGGTCTAGCCTGGTCTGGACAGATGGTTCACCTTCTATCAGTGCTTAGGTGAGGTGTTGTATTGTTCCTCTGGGGCCCAGTCCTCACTTCCTCTGATGAACTTCCCATGGACCCCTCAATAAGATGACATCCTCTGTTATTTTTTTTTTTGATATGCAAAAAAGAGAAAGAAAAAACAAAAACAGTAAGTATGTAAGCTGAAAAAAGAATAAATACAAAACGAAGTAAACTGTGAAAACCCATGAACAGGGTAAAAAATTTTAACTCTGGTGTAATCGTAGTTTCCCCAGGGATTGAAGAGAAGTAATAAGAAAGAAAACTTGTTACAAAAAGATGCACAAAGTATACTTGAATTTTATAAAAGGAGTAAATTGATGGAATCAAGAAGTACAGAAAACTTCAAGCACAATAAATAGACATGGAATATTATAGTTAAACTACTGATATTCAGGATAAATGCAAACTCTTACAAACATCCTGAGAAAAAATACTATTATACAGAGCTGAAAAAGAATTCTCAGTGCATCTTATTTCTTAGGAAAATCTGTAGAGCCTAAAAATCTCTGCAGAAGTATATCGGTAAAGTTCTCTAGTAAATAAATAATTTAATTATTCTATATTCCATAAAAGTAACCATTAATAATGATCAGAGTCAGTGAAAAAAGAAGACTAATGAAGCTCTCACAACAAAATGAAGTAAAGTTGCATGCATGCATCCATAAATAAAAAAATAATAATACAAAACAATTTTTCCTGATAGTCATGGTTTGAAATATCATTGATTTGAAACACTTGTAGTCCTTTATCATATTTATCTGAGGTTACTTAGTGTTTATCATTAGAAATTTACCACCTCATTTTCACAGTATACAACTCTTCCTTTGACCCTTTTTATGGGGATAATTTCTCCATTAATGATGTCAAGGCCATATTAAATTTCATTGAAGGACACAGTAAATTTAAAGCCTTCACATTCCCTTCAAAGTCCATCTTGGGCATTGACCAATGACATGATGGAAGGGTTTCAACTCTTTTCATCTGAAGAACAATGTTGACTTGAACATGTGACACAGAAAAATCAGACATCTTATTTAACTGTATCTCTTTTCATTTTCTTTTATCTCTCTCAATTTGACACAGGGACCCCAAATTTGTTCTTAAATATTAACTAAACTTCCTTTCAGTATATCCTGGGCCTTTGCTTTGCATAGCATATCTATTTTTAAGAGAACATTTTTCTTTAAATTGCTTAACTTGACCAGAGGTATTATTTTAAAGAAAACGGTGGAATTTCTAGCAGTATTTGTATGACTCCTTTCCAAAAATAAACTCTATAGAAAATGAAAAGATGAATATGCAAGAGCCTAATAAGCAAAACTATCAATGTCATCCTTATGTATATCTCTGAACTCAAATAAAATGTTCAGAAGAACTAAAGGGCAAACTATTGAAATAGATGCACTGCAGTAGCACGTTCTAAGCTAATTTTGTTTTTATTTTTATTTATTTATTTTGTGAAGCAAGGTCTCAATATTTAACTCTCACTTCCCTGGAACTCACTATGTAACTAGGCTTTCTGCAACCTCACAGAGATCAGCCTGCCTCTGCCTCCCAAGTACTAAGATAAAATGCATATGCCAGCTCATGCAATGACTTATTTTTAATTGACACATTATATATAGTGCCATAGTGTGTGTGTGTGTGTGTGTGTGTGTGTGTAGAGAGAGAGAGAGAGGTAGCAAGAGAGAGAGACAGAGACAGAGACAGAGAGATAAAATGTGATATTTAAATACATGTATCCAGATTTTAATGTTCTAAACAGGATAAACACAACTCTCCTCAAATATGAATCATTTCTTCAATATACTTTCTTTTAACTTTTATGAAATATGCAATACATTATTATCTATACTCAGCTTAACAGGAAACAACACTAGGATTTTTCTTATATAAGCGAAACTTGTATCTTTGTCAAAATCCCTCCCTTATCTCCTTTTTTTCTGTTAGGATATGGTAACCACCACTTGACTCTCCAATTCTATGAGATCAAATTTTCCAGACTGCATATATGAGGGAAGCCACACAGCATTTATCTTTTGGTGTCTAGCTTGCACTTGACATAATTACTCATGGTTTCTAGATTTTCTTGTTGTAAATGAGACAAATTTGATATTTATTATGATCGAATAGAATTACATATGTATATATAATATTTTGAATACTTTCATTACAGCAAATGAAATGGATAATGTGCAGTAACAGTGGGAGTCAAATGTCTACTCAATATATTGATTTCATTTTGTTTGGAAAAATAACTTACCCACTATCCCTACATCTGGTAGAAGTGAGTATAAGCATAGCAGTAGACATTTCCCAAGTACGCTGTTACTGCCAGAAGAAGGACATGGACTTTATTGCTGAATAACTGAAATTATATGATTTGATCTAGCTTGTAGCTTCCTGAAGAATTGATTCAAGAGCTTCCCTTTGTTTCACTAGACTTGGAACATTCCCTGTGCTGGGCAGCTCTTACTAAACAATTTTAAAGGCAAAAATATGATTATACCATCTTGAAGCAAGTGATTAGATTGGATACAGGTAACACAAAAACCACAAAAAAGTGTAGCAAGTATGTGTTCATTTTGCCATTGCTGTCACAAAATGCCTGAAAGGAGCTATTTAACAGTGGAAAAGTTTCTACTAGCTCCTAATCTGAGGGTACAATACAGCATGTGCTTGCTGTATAACAACAGAAGGCCTGGGGCTGGAGAGATGGCCTAGCGGTTAAGAACGCCGACTGCTCTTACAGAGGACCCGGGTTCGATCCCCAGCACCCACATGGCGGCCGAAAACCGTCTGAAACTCCAATTCCAGGAGAACTCCAGTTCCAGGGGAGTCCAAGACCCTCTTCTGACCTTCGCGGCATTGCACGACATGGGTGCACAAACCTGCATGCACACAGTATATTCATACACATACAGAAATAAATAAAATTAAAAAAAAAACAAAAAAAACCAGAAGGCCATCCAGCTGTGTTGGGAGGAGACTGAGGCAGCTGGTCATAGTTGTAGTTTGCATTTTATTTAATCTGAGGCCCCAGCCTGTGTGATGGTGCTGTCCACATTAAGGGTAAGCCTCTTCCCCCCCGACCCCCGACACATACTAGTTAAACCTTTCTCCAAAAACCCTAACAGATATTCCCAGAGTTGTGTCTTCTACATAATTCTGATTCTAATCAAGCTGTCCAGGAAGATTAACTCAAGTTATCATATTTTGATGTCCAAAGTCTCCAGTTTTAAAAATAATCTATGTAAGGAAAGAAGAAATTGTTAGGCACTATTTCCTTCAGATGAGCAAATGTTGGACTAATCAGAAATTAACTGAAATATCTGTTTTAAATAGTATTAATAACCTAAAGGAATCATAGGAAAATAATTAATGAAAACCATGAAAAAGATATGTCTCCACATAAAAATATAAATAAATATTGATGTAAAATGAATAAAATTGTGGAGGTAAAAATACAGAAAATAGTCCTGGCATAGTGGCATACACCTTTAATCATAGCACATGGGAGCAGATCTCTGTGAGTTCAAGGAATAGCCTGGTCTACAGAGTGAGTTCAAGGAGACACTGTCTCACAAAGACCAAAAAAAATACAGAAACAAACTGAAAAATTAATTAAAAAGAGTGGTTCTATTTTGGACTATGAAAAGATAGATGCTTCACATTTGAATATCTATGTATTGAAATTAATGAGTCTGGGTGCAAAAATATATAAGAACGAACAAAACTATATTAGCCCCACAAATCTTGGAACATCATCAAATTAACATCCACAAGTGATAGCCCAGAAGAAAAAAATAAATAGAAACTAAAGAACTTTCATTACAATCTTAAACAGAAGTGGGAAAAGGGAGCTTAATTTGTTCCTAACCCTAGAAGAAAGGTATTCAAACTTCTATCATAGACTATGATGCTGTGAAAACTTCACCTATTGCCTTTATTTTGTTAAGGTAGTTTCCTTCTATTTCTAAGGAGTTTTGTTTTACCAAATGCTTTTAACGCATAAATTGAGATCAGTATGTTATTTTTTGTTTGAACCATCATTCATCATTACATTTTATTAGTGGGTGCTTGTCATAGAATATTGGTTTATGTGGGTATATGCATGTGTGTGTATGTCTGTGTGTGCATGTTAATGTCTAGAGATCAATCTCTGCTCCCACTACTCAGAAACCATCCAATTTTATAATGTGTTATGGGTTCCTTCATTGGTCTGGACCTTGCTAAGTAGCTAGCAAGGACAGCAAACTACAGGGATCCACATGTCTCTGCATCCCCAGAGCAGGATTTATAGACAGACTAAAAACCAGCACTTGGCTATATTATTTTATCCTGTTGTCTTTTTATTCTGCCTTTTGTGCGTCTGGGATAGTTGCTATTATTGCCTTTCTTCAGCTAACATGAGGCTGGTTTTAAGCCTGTCTGTGTTTCCTTAAAGCAAAACAATAGTTTGTTTGTTTAAAATTCTTGTTTTAATTTAAGGCTTGACAACTACAATTTCCTAGCAGTTTTATACTATAACTAATTCGTTTCAGTATATTATGCTTTCATTTTCATTTGTCTCAAGATATTTTAGTCTCTTTGGGGGGGCGGGGCTTCAGTACCCTTTGGACAATAAGTCTAAATGCCACTAGATGGCACCCCAGACTTCCAAATTATTTTTTAAACCTTTCAAATTGTTCTAAATATTTTCTTTTATAATATCTATTTTTTATTGAAGTTTTGTGCATTTCATACAATGTTTCTTAATCAAGTTTAGACCCGTTTACTTTTCCTTGCTCCCCCACCCCACCAGAGCTCATGCATTCTGCCATACATGTCTTGCATCTTTTTCTCAGTCTTTTTAAAATTTTTCGATGTAGAAGTTTACTTGTTTGGGCAGAAGTTTACTGTTTCAGTCAGTTCTGCTTTGGCTCATCGGTTATAAAAAGTGTGTTCTCTACTTTTATCATATTTTCAGATTTCTTGTCTTCCTTCTGTTATAGGTTTCTTCCTGTGATTATTTATGTTGAGCATTTTTTGCTGGGGACATTATCTTTGATTAACATCCATTTCAGAGTTTTTGTTTATGTAGACATTAGTTTCTTCAATGTAGGACATTTTCAACCACTTCAAATAAACACTATGTCTTTTATCTCTCCTAGGCATCCATGATGTTCAGAATAATATACTTGAGGCTACCCTATAAATCCCTTGGGTTCTGTTTGCTTTTCATCATTATATTGAATTTATGCTCATGAGAATAAATTATTTCAAATTAGCTGTAATTAAGTTTGATGTTTCTCTATTTTACCTATTTGAATCTGCTCTTGCATTCTTCTAGTAAATTTTTTGGTCTCTGTTTTATGTTTCAGCTTTGGAATTTCCCTTGTAAAACATACATTCTCATGTTTATGTTCCAAATTTACTCAAAAATATTTTCTTAGTGGTGTTATCTGTATTCTATTTCAGCTTTTGGGGAAAAAACATTTTTTGACAATGTCTGGCTACTCCCAGTTGGCCTAGAACTCAATATGTAGACTAGGCTTGCTTTGATCACACAGAGATCTAACTGGCTGTACCTCCAAAGGGCTGGGATTAAAAGCATGTGCTACCATGCCCAGAGTTATATTAGCTTTTTGTACATTTTTTGGTCTTTTTGAGACAAGGTCTCCCTTTTAGTCCCAGCTAGCCTGGAGCTCACTATGTAGACCAGGCTGGCCTTGAACTCATAGAGATTCACCTGCCTCTGCCTCCTGAGTGCTGGGATTAAAGGTGCTTGTACATGTTTTTAAAAAGTGTTTTTACATTATTGGTAAGGGTTGTTTTCTTCTGGGGGGTCATTTTTGGGAAATCTATTTTGTGCTTTTATTTTTTTTAAGAGGGGGCCAGATCTGTATTATTTATTTTTTAACTTTTGTCTTTTTTTTATTGATGCTTTGTGTATTTCATACATCATTTTCCAATTCAGTTCAGGCATATATCCCCTTCCCTTCCCCCCACCCCACCCCTACCAATCCCAGATCATGCATTCTGCCGTAAGTTTTCTGCATCTTTCTCTGCTTTTTTGTTTTGTTTTGTTTTCATTTTTTTAACAATAAGTGATAATTTGTGAGTACAAGCATCCTTCATGTAAAACCAATTTGCAAACAGTTGTGCCCAAACCCACACAGTTCATGGGTCCCACCATCCAGCAGGGGGACTGGCAGCCCATGAAAGAAAACAGCCAGAATTGACTAGAGACCAAGACATCAGCTCCAGAGAAAGTAGACTGTTTTGCTTCTCATCCACCTGTGCCCCTTTTCTAAGCCTAGGGAACAATCTGCAGAAGAGGGGGCATGGTAGAATGTAAGGGCTGTGATTGGGGTTAATGGTGAAACTACAACAATATAGACTGGACACACATTTGATCAACTTGATTGAACATATTTTGTGCTTTTAAATATGCCACATCTCTCTTCTTCATTGTATACTTTGAAAATTTGTTCAAAATTAGGTAATAGAAAACATGTACTTAGGTTTTGCAGGTTAACTTTATTCAAGGGCATACTTTCATCAGTCTAGTTTGGAGTCTCAGGACCCTCATAAATCTTTTGATGATGCATCTTCACTGAGTTCCTTCATACATTGTGCTCATATTACACAGAATCAATTATATTAAGTTCTTTAACCTTATGATTCCTAATTTTCCTCAAGAGTTATGGATTTGTATTATATTTCTTTGCTTGAAATTTCTTGTCCTCCAGTTCTCCTAAGTAGGTCATGCTGGGCGCTATTGTCAGCTTCCTCTAATCTGACAGCCCGACTATGTTCCCTTTTGCTTACCAGAGTGTTCTAAGTCAGATGATGCAGAAATCAGTGCCTTGGGGAGGATTCAGATAAGCAACAATGTCACAAACAAATTGTATCCCTTTGTTTCTATCTCATGGGAAAAACTCAGAATTGTGTAGATTCCTCCCAACTACACAGGACAGTGTCTGGGAACAAAATAAAATGTTTCAAAACTTTTCTCCCATTGAACACAAATTTTTCCTTGATTAGAAATTCAAACGCTTTCTTCAGTCTTAAAGCCTTAGTTTAGTATTTCCATATGTTAATGATTTTTTCTATTACAAACTGACATTTGATCACAATATATGTTACCTATTATATGTTTGTGAATTTCTGTAGTTTGATTACTGAGAGTAAGTTAATATGGACTTTGAGATATAAATATGAAACCTAACATAATGACATATTTCATTATAGTTAATATTGTAAAATATTTGGCCTAAACCAAATAGAGCACAGTATCATTTCTGTATAAGCCATGTATTTTTATTCCTTTAAATTCATATTAATAATGATAGCAACAATGTAACATGTAGGTGACTTTTTTTCATTTTCTGGGTCCCTATATTTCACCATGTATTTATTGTATTTAAGTCATTAAGTACATCATTACATGGTCCTTATTGAACAGTCTTATCTCAAAATAAAGAGACTGAGTTCTAGGGCAGTTAAATGGCCTATCCTAAAACAAAGTGCAAGCTATTGCTGGTGACTGGATTTGAAATTTAGTCAATTCATACAATACTATCTGCCAAACAAAAGGAAACTTCCTGCTCTTATTTTTATGAAAATAATATTCCCTTTGTTTATATTATCATTATGTTACACAAAAATTTGACCCATACATAAAATGAGAAAAATCATGTTACTGATATTTCAACTTGATTAGGGTTTTTAAGTTTAACTATATTTGAATATAGTTACTTTGTCCTCTTACTGTTAAAATTAATGACCTATTAATTAAAAAAAAATATTGCTTGTTTAGCTTTTGTAAAGCAAAATGTTAAATTTTAAAAAGATATTTAGAGCACCATTTTTACATGTAATTAATCTCATTTAGTGTTAACCCAAATTCCTGAATGTGCCCGCAGTATATTTGCCTGTATTCCAATTACTTTACAAAGTGCAAACAGGAAACACTGAACATATGTTAACTTACTTTCAATATATATTTTGCCCTGTAGATTGTAATACATATCAAGCTAAATGTAGCAAAATAAGATAAATAAATACATTTCTGAGGAAGGCAGAGAGAAGGAAATATGCTGGAAGAGATTGATAAATTTCTCATTTATTTCCTTCCCCAAAATATGAGTAATTCTTTCTATAGTAACAATCTTCCATTTCCAGTGTATTCTTACACCTTATTCCAGGTTGTACCTCTCTCAGTTTATCACTGTAGTCCTCACTTTTTCCTTTATCCTGAACAGAACTTCTCTTATTGTATCCAGACTCAATTCTGTCTTTACTATTTAGCTTAAACTGTCACAACTGAATCATTAATTTTCTTGAAAAAACTGAAACAAAATATACCTAAATGTACATATTGGATATCAGTGTAGGATATTTTTGGTAATCATTCTTTTATCAACTATCATTTATGCTTCCTACCATTTGTCTTTTTGTTCATTTTTATCACTTTATGCCAAAAACCCATTGTGGCATACAAGTTACCAATATTGGTTGAATTACTAAAAAAATGCCAGGCATGGTGGTGCATACCTTTAATCCTAGCACTTGGGAGGCAGAGGCAGGTGGATCTTTGTGAATTCAAGGCTACCCTGGTCTACAGAGTGAGTTCCAGGACAGTTGGGGCTACAGGGAGACCCTGTCTCAAAAAGACCAAAAAAAAAAAAAAATTCACTGAGAGAGTTAATGAATCAGTAAAGTTCAATATGTTGACATGGCATTCAGAGCTATTTGTCCTGAGATTGATATTTTAGTCTTTCTGATATTTTTCACTGATTCCTGTATTGTGCTCTTTCATTGTCCTATTTTCTCTTTACCATAATAACTTGTAAGAACTAGTTTTCTTATAATAAACAAAACAAAAGAAAAAAAAGAACCGGTTGTCTTTAGCCATGGTCATTAATTCCCATATATATATATATATATATATATATATATATATATATTTTCTGAATATAGTGTTGTAGAGGGTGTGGAGTGAGAGAGCGTGTCTTNATATATATTCTACATTTCTAATGAAAGGATATAAATAATTTAAGCCACTGGTTTGCTCAAACTGCACACTAGAAGAACAATTTAATAGTTGATTTTTGCCACTACAATGTGCTATTAATTTTTAAGGAGAAATTATCTTCAAACATACTTCTAGATGTCTTACAGGCTATTCAGTTTCTCAAGAGAGAAGTACATGTAGTACTTTCAGAAAATATATCTAAACTATGCATAATCAATATCAAACATATAGAAAGAAGCTGGGTGTGTTAGTATCAAGCTTTTATCTTAACTCTTGGAGGGAAGGGGCAGGTAGATGTCTGTAGAGATCAAGGCCAGCCTGGTTTACACTACAAAGCCACCTGGGGCTATAAGGAGACTATGTCTCAAAAAAAAAAAAAAAGAAATTAATGTAGAAAGACAAACTGTAATGGCACTATTTTTATCTCATCTGAAGCAAATAAAAAGCTAATTTTATAGTTTTCTCCTTCTGTAAAGACTCTACACATACTTCATTATCTTTTTACTTTGACTAATATCTTTCTTAGGGTGGTTGTTGTTTGTTTGCAGAAGCCTCATTAGAGCAAATAAAAATTATTTCATCAAAATTTGTTGTTTTATTAACAGAAATCCAGAGATACAGAACATTCATTTGCTCATTTGAGAACAGATTAAATTGAAGCATGTGGGCTAGGAAATTTAAATGAAATGAAATGCTTAGCATAGAAAATTTAATAAATCCATTAATGATTATCAGTATCATCAAACTAATGAATCAATAGCTACTTAATCCTAAACAAGAATAGGAATGCCTGCATTCAAGTACAATGTTTCTCTAAACAGATTTGTTATACTTTGCTTTGCTTTCAAAATGTTCAATTCCTGTTGAAGACAGAGTCTACATGTGAAATCCAAGGACATTTGTAAGTGTAGATTTAACAACTCATGAACTATTCATGAGCAATGATCCTATGGAATACATAGTGCCAGTCTTTGACCCTTACAATTCTGAAAAGAAATACAGCATTGCAGAGGACCATGAAATCAAAATAATGTTATTTTTGAGCATATATTCATAAAATAATACCCAGCTCCTGGTTTTAAACAACATATTTTCATCTATTATAAATAAGCTGCTTCTGAGTTAAGCTTTTCATCTATTAGACTCCACATTCCCTTGGAGATGAATTAGCAGAGATGGAAGCCATTCAGATGCTTAGAAGCTTAGGAAGTTTTACTTGCCACCTTGTATCACCTTGCTATGACTCTCTTTTTAGAGACAAGTTTTCTAAATATCCATTCTAGTTCTGAGATGTAGCAGGTACTATCCATGTTCTGCCATGTTCTCTTTATAAAAATAGACTGTGCTGGATAGCTTTAGTGTTAATTTGACACACCTGGGTTGAGGGAGCCTCAATTGGGGAATTGACTTCATTGGATTGGCCTGTGACCACATCTGTGGAGTATTGTATTGATTGTCAAGCTGTGTGGGAGGGCCCAGCCCACAATGAGTGGTACCAACCTGGGCAGGTTGTTGTGTACAGTACAAGAAGGCAAGCTGGGCATGAGCCAGGGGAGCAAGCCAGTGAACAGCATTCCTCCATGGCCTGTGCTTCAGCTCCTGCCTCCAGGTTCCTGCCCTGAGTTCCTGCCTTGGGCTCCCTAAGTGACGAACTGTGACCCAGGAGATGTAAACTGAATAAGCCCTTTCCTCCTCAAGTTGGTGTCAGTCAGAGTGTTTTGTCACAGCAATGGAAGACAAACTAGAACACTGCCTCAA
>VZQC01012367.1:410262-420555 GCA_009823505.1 Rhizomys pruinosus
AATACAGGGGGGATCTCTATACCAGACTTAAAACTATACTACAGGGCTATAGTCATAAAAACAGCCTGGTACTGGCACAAAAGCAGACCAGTTGACCAATGGAATAAAACTGAAGATCCAAACCTGAGCTCATAGAGTTTCAGCCACCTCATATTTGACAAGGGGGCCAAGAAAGCACAATGGAGGAAAGACAGCATCTTCAGTAAGTGGTGTTGGCAAAACTGGATCACCACTTGCAGAAGAATGAAATTAAACCCCTATCTCTCACCCTGCACAAAAGTCAACTCCAGATGGATCAAAGACCTCAACAGGAATCCCAAAACGCTGGAGGTAATAGAAGAAAAACTTGGCAGCAGACTAGAAGACATAGGCGTAGGAAAAGACTTCCTAAATCAGACAGCAGCTGCACAAGAAATAAGATCGACAATTGACAAATTTGACCTCATTAAACTCAAAAGCTTCTGTATATTAAAAGAAACAATAAAGGAAGTAAAGAGAAAACCCACTGGGTGGGAGGAAACCTTTACTGCAGATACATCTGACAAAGCATTAATTTCCAGAGTATACAAACTACCCAAAAAACAAAGAAGAAAGATAACAAATGAATCACTCAAAAGATGATGGAGCAAAGAGCTGAACAGAGACTTTACAGAGGAGGAACTAGAGATGGCTGAGAAACATCTTAAAAACTGTTCAACATCACTAATAATTAGGGAAATGCAAATTAAGACCACTCTAAGATATCACCTTACTCTGATAAGACTGGCCAGGGTCAAGAAAACAAATACCAAGTGCTGGAGAGGCTGTGGGGAAAGGGGAACACATCCATTGCTGGCGGGAATGTAAACTTGTACACCCACTATGAAAAGCAGTGTGGAGAACACTTGGAAGACTCAAAATGAGCTTGCCATTTGACCCAGTCATACCACTCCTGGGTATAACAATAAGTCATTAGGAGTCAGATTTATACTATGTAAGCCTGTAATCTGCATAGCAACAGGTTCTTGACAGTGCTAATAGTGTCAGGTATGGAAACTATCTTGTGAAGTGGGCCTTCAATCTGATCAGAACATGGTTGGTTACTCCCATAGCATTTTTGCCACTATTGCATCAGTTGTCATATCTTGTCAAACCAGTTGCCATTGTACTCTGAAGGGTTCCTGCCCTGAGTTCCTGCCTTGGGCTCCCTAAGTGATGAACTGTGACCCAGGAGATGTAGGCTGAATAAACCCTTTCCTCCCCAAGTTGGTGTCAGTCAGAGTGTTTTGTCACAGTAATGGAAGACAAACTAGAACACAGACCTACAATTTTCCCTTTGAGGTCTCTTTGTATAAACAAGAATACAAAGAAACTACATGGAGGGGGCCAGCAATGATAGTAAAAGCAGGCCTGAACCAATGATAGTGAAAATTAATGAGAAAGCAACACCTTTTCTTTGATATTTGAGCAGAATATCTCAGTAAGGAAGTGAACATGAATTTATAGTGGCACCCAGTGAGATTAAGCTCCAGATATTCAGAGTTCTAATCTGCTAACACACTAAATAAATTGACTTTTCCCTTCATGGCCTTCCTGGTACCATCTCTTAGATAACCTATTTGGTCTCAAGGTATGCTTATGAAGATATGCAACTTGAAATATCTGTAAGACAAATTTTGTAGGCTTCCTGGTGCTGGACTTAATGGTATTTATGGCACCAGTCCTCAGTTCTGTACATGTCACTTCTCATGAGACAAGAACTCTAAAGATCGAATGCAATGTTTACTCAAAACCACCTTCATGAGACATGTGACAATAATTTACTAAATTTACTAAACTTACTAAATTTCAAGTCTATTTCCAGCACTTGAAAGAATATAGCTTGAAATCCAGTAAAGTGATCTTCCCTGTATTGCATTTTTCACTCATGGTTGCTTTAGCTCTTCAGGGTCCTTTGTTTTTCCATATGAATTTAAGGATTTTTTCCAACTCTCTGAAGAAACTCATGGGGATTTTAATTGAGATTGCATTGAATCTATATATTAATTTGGGTATAATGGACATTTTACTCTATTAATTTTTCCAATCCATGAGCATGGGAGGATTTCCATCAAACAGCAGCTGCACAGGAAATAATGTTGACAATTGACAAGAGGGACCTCATTAAACTCAAAAGCATCTGTACAGTGAAAGAAACAATCAGGGAAGTGAAGAGAAAACTCACAGAGTGGGAGTAAACTTTCACTGCCGATGCATGTGATAGAGCATTAACTTCGAGAATATATAAATTGCTCAAAAAACAAAGAAGAAAACAAATGACTCACTCAAAAGATGGAGTAAAGACCTGAACAGAGACTTCACAAGTGAGGAAGTAAAGATGGCTTAGAAACATCTTAAAAAGTGTTCATCATAATTAATGAATAAGGAAATGCAAATTAAAACCACTCCCAGATGTCATCTTACTCTGATAAGACTGGCTAAGATCAAGAAAACAAAAGACACCAAATGCTGGAGAGATTGGGGGAAACGGGAACATTCATCCACCGATGTTGGGAATGTAAACTTGTACAACTACTGTGGGAAGCAGTGTGGAGGACCCTTAAAAGACTCAAAATGTGCCTACTGCCTGACCCAGCCATACCACTCCTGGGTATAGACCCACAATATCCATTCTACTGCAAAGATACATGCACATCTATGTTTATTGCAGCTCTTTTCACAATAGCAAAGAGTTCGAACCAACCCAAATGCCTCTCAACTGAGGAGTGGATAACAAAATTGTGGTACAACTACACAATGGAGTTCTCTGAATTGGTAAAGAAAGATGACATCATGAACTTTACAGGTAAATAGATGGAACTTGAAGCCATTATGCTAGGTGAAGTAACGCAGTCCCCCCAAACAAAGGACAAATGGTATCCCTCACCTGTGGAATGGTTTCCTTCATTTGTGCATGCCAGTACTCACCCCCCCCCCAATTGAAAGGCAAGCTGAGCAATGTTATTGCTATATTTCTTTCTATCTGAAAGCAACTGTGATGTTATAATATGAATCCTTTAATAAACCCTAGAATTAACTTACCACTTACCTTCAGACATAGTAATTAATGTATATGGACAGAAGGTATATATTCATATTTTAGAGTAATATAAAATTAAAGGGAAAAATGTGAACTCCTAAATATATATCAGAGTTAACATGCAGTTTGTTCCTGGAGGACATAATTCTGGTACATATATGATGTTTATATAGGCATGTTTTAGAGCAATACAGTAGGGAGGGAACCACAACAGCATAAGAACTAGTTCAAAGAACAGACTGATAAAGTTAAAGTCTGCTCAAAACAATCACCCTTTTCAGAGAAAAACTTTAAAAAGTCTGAGAGAAAGTTGCAGGATATGTATGGCAGAATTCATGATCTGGGGTGGGGTGGGAGGAAGGGAAAGGGGAATATGTCTAGATTGAACTGAAAAATGATGTCTGAAATACACAAAACATCAATAAAGTATTAAAAAATGAAATAGATCTTTAATGTATAGTTTGTGTTTATATGACTTTTACATCCTTTTAAAAAGTCAGAAAAGACAGCATCTTCAGCAAGTGGTGTTGGCAAAACTGGATCACCACTTGTAGAAGAATGAAATTAAACCCCTACCTCTCGCCCTGTACAAAAGTCAACTCCAGATGGATTAAAGACCTCAACGTGAAACCCCAAACTCTGAAGGTGATAGAAGAAAAAGTTGGCAGCAGACTACAAGACATAGGCGTAGGAAAGACTCCTAAATCAGACAGCAGCTGCACAAGAATTTAAGGTGACAATTGAAAATGGGACCTCATCAAAACTCAAAAGCTTCTGTACAGCAAAAGAAACAATAATGAAGTGAAGAGAATCCCACAGAGTGGAGGAAACGTTCACTGCAGATCATCTGACAAAGCAGTGATTTCCAGAATATAATAACTTAACGTCAAAAAACAAAGAAAAAAGAAAACAAACGACCCGTCTCAATAGGTGGAGCAAGAGAACTGAACAGAGACTTCACATCGAGGAATTAGAGATGTCTGAAACAACCTCAAGAACTGTCAACATCACTATCACATTAATAGGAAATGCAATCTTAAAACCTGCTTAGAATATCATTCTTACTCCAGTAAAGACTGCTGAGGATCAAGAAAACAAATGATAACCAAGTGCTGGAGAGGTTGTGGGGAAAGGGGAACACTCATCCAACTGCTGGTGTGGATGTAAACTCGTACAGCCACTATGAAAGCAGTGTGGAGAACCCTGGGAAAGACTTGGGAAGAACTTGGCACCCGCCCAGCCATACACTCCTGGGCATGTACCTCAAGACTTACGGGCCACCACAGAGTAACATGCATCGGCCATGTTTATTTCAGCTCTCTTCACCAATAGGCAAAGAGCTGGAACCAACCTAATCCCCTACATGACAATGGAATAGAGAAAATGTGGTCATCTACACAATGGAGTTCTATGCAGCAGTACAAGAAAGATGAAACATCACGAGCTTTGGCAGTGAAAATGGCTGAAGCTAGATAACATCATGCTGAGTGAAGATAACACGAAGTCCCAGAAAAACAAACGCAAATGTATCCTTCATCTGTGGATGCTAGTGCCGAATTACCCAGTTTGTAAAGTATTTCTTTGTGCTAGGCACCACTAGCTTGGAGAGAGCACATTGGAACAAATAATCAAAAATTTGGAAACAACACAACAACAGAAAAATACTGCATCAAGAACAGACTAGAAACATGGAACTGTCTGCTCAAAAAAGTCAAACGTCCCCAGGAGAAATATTGAGAAAGACTAAAGATGCGAAAGCATGTCTTAGCAGAATGCACCGATCTCTACGGGGTGGGGAATGGTGGGAACACGTCTAGATTGTTAAAATAAATAAATAAATACAATAAAAGAAAAAATTTAAAATTTAAAAAAAAAAAAAAAAAAAAAAAAAAAAAAAGTTTTCCTGGGCTGGAGAGATGGCCTAGCGGTTAAGAGCGCCGACGGCTCTTGCAGAGGATCCGGGTTCAATCCCCAGCACCCACATGGTGGCCGAGAACCGTTTGAAACTCCAATTCCAGGAGAACTCCAGTTCCAGGGAAGTCTGACACCCTCTTCTGACCTCCACGGCATTGCACGACACGGGTGCATAAACTTGCATGCAGACCGTACATTCGTACACATACAGAAATAAATAAAATTAAAAAAAAATTAAAAAGTTTTCTTTTGCTTTATTTGGAGCTTTGCCCTCCAAGTTAACAAAATGACTATGTATTTCACTATATGGAGACTTTAAATTTGTGAAACTAAATTTGAGAAATCATGCATATTGTTTACCTACCTAACCCAAAGAATTGTTTGTACTTTCAAAAAAATCACAATAAACTCAAACTATGTCAAAAAATGTTTCATATTCTATTTACGAATAAACACTTGTTCATTAATATATATTGTTTGTTGTCTAATAAATCAGATTTTCAAACACGCTTCAGTTAACTATCTGTTTATCTCTCTTTCTTAATTTGTTTTTTCTCAGAGATGATCTTATCAATATTAAACATTGTACCATATGCAGTATAATCCCTAAAGCTTAAATAAGTATCAAACTTGTAGTGGTTACCTTGGATACTTTAAACCTGAAATTACATACCAATATTCACATATATGGCATGCTACATGTTACATTTTAAGTAACATAAATATTTTAGCAAACCTTTTGACATTCTTACAAAGACATAGATGCAAATGTCTAAACATAGCACTAAACTCATGAAACTTGAAAATCCCAGTAAAGTCTACTATACTAATAAAAAGAATATTGATTTTTAACATACTGAGTTATGCAGATACAAAAGTGCTTAGCATGACAAAATTACCAAAATAAAAACATTTTGATGGTTATTTGGTTCTAGCTATATTACCTATTCTTTTTTATTGATGTTTTGTGTATTTCATACATCATTTTTCAATTCAGTTCAGGCATATTCCCCTTTCCCTTCCCCCCACCCTAACCCACCCCATCCCAGATCATGCATTCTTCCATAACTGTCTTGCATCTTTCTCTCAGTCTTTTTTTATGTTTAGGAATTCACATTTTCCTCCATTAATTTTATATTACTCTAAAATATTGATACATACTCTCCACCCATATACAGTAATTACAGAGTCTGAAAATAATTGGTGGGTGGATTCTAGAGCCCATTGAGAGATTCACATTATAACAACATAGTTGGTTTCAGATAAACAGAAAATCTTTGCTTTGGGATAAGATCTAAATTTTAAAGTTCATATAAATGAACACTTTTAACAAGTAATAAAATGCACAGAAAAATAGTTCAAACTATAATCTTATTTTCTTCAACCTATTTACCTCATCACAAATAACAAGATTATTTGATTATTCTGTTCCAGTAAAATACCATATTCAAAAAGATTCTAACATTCCATCCATTGCTTGCTTCCCCAAATTGTAAAATGGGCTGCCAACAGACTGGACAAGTGTAATTCTCAGAAAGCCATTGATCAATACAGTGAATGTGTAATTCATGCATACAGAGTAATTAGTAATTGCCTGAGTTTATTTCCAGTCACATAATCACTGATACATACACTACAGATTTTACATAGCTCACTATCAGTACCATCCTGATAATAGTTCTTAGTAGGAAGATTGTCAATCTGCTCTTCGGTTAAATCATGAATTGGATCATCGTCTTCTTCATTTAGTAAGAAGAAGTGATAAAGCCACAGAATATCTAATGTTCCAATCTCAACTGTTTGGACTTCATAACTGCCTGCTACTTCTATTGTCACTGTTTTGACACTGAGGCTGGGAGTTCCCATTTATACCTAGCATTTCAGTATTATCCTCTTGGGTTTGCCTATCTTGAGAACTTTCACTGTGCTGACTATTGCCATTAATTGTATCTAAGTTACTCAGTTCTGAGTACATCTCTGGTAAATGTTGACCATTTCTCTAATTCCCTGACTCCAGCTCCACCTCCATCAGAGAACTGAGATCTCCAAACCCAGTCATGATCTGCTTCAAAACTGACAAAGGAAACAATGATGATGGCTCGACAATCTCATTCTTAGAAATTCTCCAAAGAAGAACTGTTATGGTACTAACATAGGTTTGAATACCTGACTGCTCTAAATGAGAAATACTTCTGTGAAAGCCCTGGTAATGTTTTCAACTGTATTTGCTGCTAGCCCTACTCTGGTCTGGGTTCTATTTGTAATGCTATCCCTGTCTCTATTTTCTACAGAGTGAATCCTTCTTACTTGAAGGTCTAATGTGACTGTTGGATGTCATTGTACAGCAGCTGAAGATCTGCTAGATTTTTCTTCTTCTACTGCTATTCTTGACACAAGTCTTGAATTATTTCTAGTAGTTTGCTGTAAATGTCTGCTTTCTCTTTGGGAATTAGCATAAACAGAGCCACTCTGCCTCTGAATTGGAGAACGGCTTCAACTACTGAAAGTAGGCAGCAATCTTATTGGTTTTAACCTTTGGTTTGTGTTCCTCACTGCAATATTAGTTCTAGCCCCATTTTCACATGTGCTGCTCCAAATTGCTGCCCTTCCCCTCCCTTTGCCTGGGATTGCTACCACCTGACAGGTTAGCGTGAATATTAAAACTAGTGTGATGAGCATTAATTCTAGGAATGTCACCTACTGCCATTATCCCATTCCTTAACCTTCCCAATGCTGAGAATGATCATCCCACAGAATTCTGCCCCCTTGAACACAGCCTGCTCCTTAGAATATTGTTATTAGTACCACTGAAATTCCCTGAAGTTTGGCTGCTTGTTTGACTACAAAAAGAACTAGGTGATTTTTGTTGTCTATGATCTGCTCTAGCATCTGACAGAGGAATGTCCATGCCATCTTTTCCTCAAATTTCAAATCCTCTATTGTCATGATTTATGTGGATTTCCAGACTAAATCCAAACTCCCCGTTATTCAGTTTGTTCAAATTACAGCTCTCTCCAACTGTGTTCCCATTTCATCCACTTCAAATCATATTTCCTGTGCACTGAAAACTGTTCAACCACTGAAGCAGAGAACCTTCGCCTGAGCTTTCTCTAGGGATTCCTGAGTCTCTGCCACTTGTCCCATTTCTTGAGTCAAGCTGAGATGCTAACTGTGCCTTCACTGTATCTAACCATTGCTGTAGTTCCTCTGATGTTATTTCTCCAGGGGTGCCTAAAAGACTGTGGTCCCTCATTAGCCAATAATCTTCATCACTGAGTTCATTAATAAACTGTTAATAGGCTTCTTCTCTGTGAAAACCCTCTTGCTTCCATCTTCTCTAATTTTCTCCATGATTATGGTCTTGAAATGAGAAATCTTCATCACCATCACCTGATTTAGATCTAGGACCCTTGGCTTCCTTATTTTCTTTACAATAGTCCTTTAATATACACAATTGCAATTGCATCCATTATTCTGTTGTTTTTGCCTTTTTTTTTTTGAGAGCTGAAGGTCTCCAGTGGGAACAACTCCTGCCCTGGTCCCCTCAGGTGCCAGAGGCTGAGAAATGAGGCAATAGGTTCTGTTCCTGAGGCAGCTCCGTCCCTGAATCTAACATCTAGTAGGGAAGGAGGAATCTGTGAAGCCACTGGGATCAACAGGTTGGAGAGGAAGCTAAGAAACAAGATAGTTGGTTTACAGCAGATCTCTCAACCTTTCGCCACCTAGTGGAAGGAAGGTGCCCAGCCATCTCTTGTTTTCATAATTAATTTTTCAGAAGAATTAAAATTTTCCTGCTTAAACTGGAGTCTGAATTAACTAATGGTTTACAAAGTATAGTCAACATGTTTGCATCCTTTTGTATCTTGTAATTGTCATCATTCAAAATAATAATTTCACAAATTTGTTTCAACATAATTTCTCATTATGAAGTGACCAAGATCAGTTGTGCTATATCATATGCATATGATCTGATAACAGAGAAAACATAAGCATATGGAAAATACCATCCATATTCTGAACATACATTTCAAAACTGCCAGAAATCATCAAAATAAAGGAAAATGAATAGATGGAGACTCACTCTCCTTTTGGGGTGAGGCCCTGTTGAGCATTCTCCAGCCTAACACCCATATATAAATGGAAAGCACAAATTTCCTTCATAGGTTTTCAAACAAAAATTCAGAGTTAGACGTGTTTATGTTAGGGGAAGAGCTGGAGGTGAAAATGGGAGTGGATGTGATCGCATTTCATTGTATACGTGAATAAAATTTTTGAAGAATACTGTTTTAGAGAAGATGTTATAGAACTCAGGAGATTAAGAAAACATACTAACTAAATACAATGTGATAATTGGATGGAATTCAGGGACAGAAAAGAGCCCTAAAACTGGATTAATAATGCACTGTTTTCTCTAAACCAAAAGGTATTTTTAAAATGTTTATTATTATTTTGTTTATTATTCTTATTTTATGTGTATGAGTGTATTTCTTGCATGTATATAAGTGCACCCCTGTCATGCAGTGTCTGCAGAGGTTAGAAGAGGGAGTCAAATTCCCTGGAACTGGTGTTAAGATAATTGTTAGCCTCCATGTGGGTGCTGGGAACCAAATCTGGGTCCTCTGCAAGAGTACCCAGTGCTCTAAACTGCTGATCCATCTCTCCCACCACCAAAGAAGACAACTTTTGCAACAGATGTTGAAAAATACAGAGTTCTGCAACTGGTCAAATACAGAGAATAAGTGCCTATGAGACACTTAGCCCTAAGTGAAACATCTTCCATGTAACCTCTACATATAAGATGAATGTATCTCTCAACTCTCACCAGAGAATTTTCCTTATGTAACAGATGGTGACTAACACAGGAACCTACAACTGGCCAAGATCTAAAAGCAAGAAGAAGCAGATTGTTTAACCCTGAATGGAGCCCCTATTTGAAACTTCTACCTCTTAAAGTTCAGTGATCTTTACAGAAGAGTGTACAGAAAGATTGTCAAGCCAGAAATGGAGGATGACCACAATAAAACAATTTTCCAGACAACTGGTCAGTTACACATAAACTTACAACAATGGTGATATCATGCACAAACAACAATGGTGATATCATGCACAAGTTCCATGCAAGTTCAAACCCAACATAGAAATGGGAAAGATGGTTTTTGGGAGGTGTAGAGACAGTCTCTTACAGGGATGAGAATTTAGTAGTTTAAACAGGATCCAGTGGATGAACCCACAATGAGGGACAATTGTTGGCACAAATCGTACTCTATAGATGGTTGTGTGTGTATGTGTGTGTATATATATATATATATATACACACATAC
>VZQC01012367.1:422440-454278 GCA_009823505.1 Rhizomys pruinosus
AGGTTTTTGACGAAAAGATTTTCAATAAGAAATTTTTTTAAAAAACATCTTTTGTGGGGATTTATTTCCAGAATTTAAGACAAAACTAATGATGTAAACATGTAAAAAAAGTTATTCAAAAATATATATTATATATTTTTCTTACTTAATTTTAAAAATAGACCCAGGTTCCCAGAAAAAGCCAGCCTGTCCTTCATTTTGAGATCACTGTAAATTCTCCCATAGATTTAAGACTCAATAAAGACAACTCCCTGTGTGCCCTTTGCCCAGGTTTCCTCAAGGGTAACATCCTGAATAATTATACTATAAATATTACCACCTGGAAATTGTCATTGATAAAAGTGCAGGACCCTCATTCAGTTTTTATATGTATTTACTTGTTTCCATGTAATTGTGTATATGTTTAGTTCTTTGCTATATTATAACATTGATATACATGTCATAATGATCAGTCATGATAAATCAGAGTTCCATCCCAAAGACCATTCTTTTTTTTTTTTAATTTTATTTATTTTTGTATGTGTATGAATGTACTGTCTGCATGTAGGCTTGTGCACCCGTGTCATGCAATGCCGCGGAGGTCAGAAGAGGGTCTCGGATTCCCCTGGAACTGGAGTTCTCCTGGAATTGGAGTTACAGACGGTTCTCGGCCGCCATGTGGGTGCTGGGGATCGAACCCGGGTCCTCTGCAAGAGCAGTCGGTGCTCTTAACCACTAGGCTATCTCTCCAGCCACCAAAGACCATTCTTACTATTCTCTTAGAGACCCAGCCACCTCCCCAGTCCCTGGTAACCACTAATCTGTTTTGTTGTCTGTAATTTTGTAATTTCAAGCATCTTGAAATTAGTTAAAAATTCTATAAATGAAAAATTATAAGTAAAATCATATTTTTTTCTTTTAAAATAAAGCATATTCGAATAGAAATATTCTTTCTTATCTAATCTACAAAAGCCATATGGATAATTACTAAAAAAAGATATTTATAGCAGGGTGTGGTGGCGCACAGCTTTAATCCTAGCACTTGGGAGGCAGAGGCAGGTAGATCCTTGTGAGTTCAAGCCCAGCCTGGTCTACAGAGTGAGTTCCAGGACAGCTGGAGCTACAGGGAGACCCTGTCTTGAAAAGACCAAAAAAATGTATCCTTTTGAAACAAATTGTATGTTATTTCCGTATCATATTTCTTGATTCCTATCTTCCATTTTTATCCCATATTACTCTAAAAGATGCACACATACTCTCCATCATGTATTGAAAACCCAAAGTCTGAAAATAAATGTTAGGTCAGCTCTAGAACCTGTTTAGGGATTCACAGTGCAAGAGCACAGTTGTCTTTAGATCATGAGGAAAATAAGATTAACATTGCTCAGTTCGTCTTACATCTAGGTACTTGGTACTAACATCCACACATGAGGGATACCATTCCTCTTTTGTTACTCTGGGAATGTGTTACTTCACTTAGCATAAAATCTTCTAGTTCCATCCATTTACCTGCAAAGTTCATGAAGCCATCTTTCTTTACCACTGCATAGACCTCCATTGTGTAGATGTAACACATTTTTTCTATCCACTTATCAGTTGAGGGACACTTGGGTTGGTTCCAGCTCTTCACTATTGTGAAGAGAGCTACAATAAACATGGCTGTACATGTTTCTCTGCGGTAGGAAGAGTCTGATGGATATATTTCCGGAAGTGGTATGGCTGGGTCAGGTGGTAGGCTTATTTTGAGTCTTTTAAAGGTTCTCCATAATGCTTTCCATAGGGGTTGTACAAGCTTGCATTCCGACCAGCAGTAGATGAGTGTTCCCTTTTCCCCACACATTCTCCACCATTTAGTATCATTTGTTTTCTTGATCCTTGCCAGCCTTATCGGGGTGAGATGATATCTTAAAGTGGTTTTAATTTTCATTTCCTTAATTATTAGTGATGTTGAACACTTTTTAAGATATTTCTCAGCCATCTTTATTTCCTCACTTGTGAAGTCTCAGTTCAGCTCTTTACTCCATCTTTTGAGTGAGTCATTTGTTTCCTTACTTCTTTGTTTTTTGACTAGTTTATGTATTCTGGAAGTTAATGCTCTGTCACATGTGTCAGCAGTGAAAGTTTCCTCACACTCTGTGGGTTTTCTCTTCACTTCCCTGATTTTTTCTCTTTTTTTAATTTTATTTATTCCTGTATGTGTATTAATGTACTGTCTGCATGCAAGTTTGTGCACCCATGTCGTGCAATGCTGCGGAGGTCAGAAGAGGGTCTCGGATTCCCCTGGAACTGGAGTTCTCCTGGAATTGGAGTTNGGAGGTCAGAAGAGGGTCTCGGATTCCCCTGGAACTGGAGTTCTCCTGGAATTGGAGTTTCAGACGGTTCTCAGCCGCCATGTGGGTGCTGGGGATCAAACCCTGGTCCTCTGTAAGAGTGGTTGGTGCTCTTAACCGCTAGGTCATCTCTCCAGCCCTCCCTGATTGTTTCTTTTGCTGTACAGAAACTTTTGAGTTTAATAAGGTCCCACTTGTCAATTGTCAACTTTATTTCCTATGCAGCTGATGTTTGATTTAAAAAGTCTTTTCCTATACCTATGTCTTGTAAGTTGCTGCCAACTTTTTCTTCTATCACCTTCAGAGTCTTGGGTTTCACTTTGAGGTCTTTGATCCATTTGGAGTTGATTTTTGTACAGGGTGAGAGGTAGGGGTTTAATTTTATTCTTCTACAAGTGGTGATCCAGTTTTGCCAACACCCTTTGCTGAAGATGCTTTTTCCTCCATTGAGTCTTTTTGGCCCCCTTGTCAAATATGAGGTGACTGAAATTGTATGTGCTCAAGATTGGATCTTCAGTTTTGTTCCATTGTCCTACAGGTTTGTTTTTGTGCCAGTACCAGGATGTTTTTTATTTTTTTTTATTTTTTGACTATAGGCCTGTAGTATACTTTGATGTATGGTATAGAATTCCCCCCCATTGTATTGCTCTTTTCACTCAGGGTTTGTTTGGTTATTTGGGTAATTTTCTTGTTCCATATGAATTTAAGAATTTTTTTCCAAGCCTGTGAAGAATGTCCTTGGGATTTTAATTGGAATTGCATTGAATTGGTATATTAGTTTGGGTAGAATGGCCATTTTTACTATATTAATTTTTCCAATCCATGAGCATGGGAGGTCTTTCCAACTTCTGATGTCTTCTTCAATCTCCTTCCTCAGGAGTTTGTAAGTTCTGTTGTAGAGAGTTTTGGGATTTTTGGTTAGGCTCATTCCTAGGTTTTTTATTATTTTTGAGGCTACTGTGATTGGAAAGTTCTCCTTGTATTCCTTCTTAATTTGCTTGTTGTTGGTGTAAGGAAAGGCTACTGATTTTTCCAGGTTAATTTTGTATCCCACCACTTTACTAAAACTCTTAATCATTTCTCGGAGTTTTTAGCATCCTTTGGGTAAACTATCATATCATCTGCAAAAAGCGATATTTTACTTCCTCTTTTCAAATTTGTATTCCTTTAATTTTCTTTCCTTGCCTTATTGCCCTAGCCAGTGTTTCAAGCACTATATTGAAGAAGAACTGCAGCAGCAGCAGCCTTGTCGTGTTCCTACCTTTATGGAGAATCCTTCTAGCTTTTCTCCATTTAGGATGATGTTGGCTGTGGGATTCTTATATATGGCTTTGATTATGTTGAGGAATGATCATCACAGTCCAATTCCCTCTAGTACTTTAATCATGAAGGGATGCTGGATTTTGTCAAAGGTTTTTTGGCATCTTTTGAGATGATTGTGTGGTTTTTGTCCTTCAGTCCATTTATGTGTTTTATGATATTTACTGATTTTGAACCATCCCTGCATCTCTGGTATGAATCCAACTTGATCACGGTGAATTATCTTTTTGATATGGGTCTGTATACAGTTTGCCAACATTTTATTGAGAATATTTGCATCTGATTTCATTAATGAGAGGGGTGTGTAGTTCTCTGTTTTGGTTGCATCCTTGCATGGTTTTAGTATTACAGTGATACTGGCTTCATAGAAGGAATGTGGGAGATTTCCTTCTGCTTGTATCCTTCTGAATAGTTTGAGTAATAATGGTTTAAGTCCTCTTTAAATGTTTTATAGAATTCTACTGTGAAATCATCTAGACCTGAGCTTTTTTTAATTGGGAGGTCTCTTATTATATCTTCAATTTCTTCATATATTATGGCTCTGTTTAAGCTGACAGTCTCTTCTTGTTTTAGCTTTAGCAATTCCCTGGATTGCAGATATTCATCCATTTCTCTTAGGTTTTCAAATTTAGTAGAGTATAGGTTTTTGAGTATTCCCATATGATTGTCTGGATCATTTCATTGTCTGTTTTGATATTTCCTCTTTCATCATGAATTGTATTGATTTGGATTTGCCCTTCTTTTGGTTAACTGGACTAGGAGTCTGTCTATCTTGTTTATTCTCTAAAATAACCAACTTTTTGATTCATTGATTTTTCTGTATTGATTTCTTTGTTTCTATTTCATTAATTTCTGCTCTGATTTTTGTTATTTCTTCCTGTCTGTTGCATTTAGGGTTTATTTTTTGATGTCTTTCAAGTGTTTTTAGCTGCAGTGTTAGCTCATTTATCTCTGCTTTTCTGTTTTTTGTTTTTTTGTTTGCTTTGTTTTTTTAATGTAGGGACCCAGGGCTATAAACTTCCTTCTTAGGACTGCTTTTAAAGTGTCCCAAACGTTTTGTTGTGTTGTACTGTCATTGTCGTTTAGTTCCAAGAATGCCTTTATTTCTTTCTTTATTTCCTCCTTTACCCATTCATTATTCAGGAGTGTGGTGTTTAGTCTCTATGTGTTCGTGTCGGTAGCAGGGCTACCTGGTTTTGATATTGAGATTTATTGCACTATGGTCTGATAGAATGCATGAAATTATTTCAATTTATTTTTGTATTTGTTGAGGTTTTTTCTGTGTTTAAATATGTGGTCAATTTTGAGGAATGTTCCTTGGGGTGCTGAGTAGAAAGGATATTCTCTGGTTCTTGGGTAGAATATTAGGAATATGTCTATGAGGTCCATTTCCTGTATTGTATTATTCAGATCAGATGTCTCTCTGTTTACTCTTTGTCCAATTGATCTGTCCAAAGGACTTAGTGGGGTATTTGTGTCCCCTACTATGAGTGTGCTGGGGTTAATCTGTGCCTTGATTTCCTGTAGAATTGTATTTATAAAAGTCAGTGCACCGGAGTTTGGTGCATATATATTCATAATTGTGAAGTCTTCATGGTTAGTTTTCCCTTTGATAAGGATGTAATGGCCTTCTTTGTCTCTTTTAATTGCTTCTACTTTGAAGTCTATTTTTTTCTGATACTAAAATAACAACTCCTGCTTTCTTTTTGGTACGATTTGCTTGAAATATTTTTTTTCCGTCCTTTCACTTTAAGTTCGTGCCTATCCTTGAGGGTGAGATGGGTTTCTTGTCACCAGCATATCGATGGATTCTGTTTCATAATCCATTTTCCCAGTCTATGCCTTTTGATCAAGGAGTTTAGTCCATTAATATTTAAGGTTATAATTGAGAGGTTTGTGTTTCTTGCTTTCACCTTATTATCTATTTGCATTTTTCATCTAGATTTCTACTTCTGCATTTCTGCTTTTATTAATTTCTCTTTAAAGGTGCCTGGGAGTAGTTGGTCCTTTCCTCTGCCCTTTGAATTGCTTCAAGTGTTCTCCGAAGGATTGGTTTTCCACACATGTATTCTTTCAGCTTGTTTATGTCATGGAAGATTTTTCTTTTTCCTTCAACTAGAATCGACATTTTTGCTGGGTTGGCATTTGTAGTCATTTAGCACTGGGAATGCCTTGGTCCACGTTCTTCTTGCTTTCATAGTTTGCACTGAAAAGTCACCTGTAATTCTGATAGGTTTCCCTTTATATGTAACTTGTTGTTTTTCTTGTTTGTTGTTTGTTTGTTTGTTTTTTGTGGCTTTCAGATTTTTTTCTTTGTTTGGGGCATCTAGCATTTTAACTATGATATGGCAGGGGGAGTTTCTTTTCTGGTCTAGTCTATTTGGTGTTCTATGTGCCTCTTGTATTTATGTGGGTTTGTCTTTTTTTTTTTAATTTGGGAAAATTTCATTTATTATTCTGTTGACAATATGATCAATACTATTCTCTTAGTATTCTCCTTCCTCTATCCCTGTGATGTGGATGTTTAATCTTTTCACAGTGTCCCACATTTCCTGGTTTTTCCAATCTTCTGTATTTCTTTTTCAGATCTGAAAATGTCTTTTTTTTAGAAAATGGATTCCAGGAAAGTTAAAAAGCAATACCAGAGGGCAGAGGTGCAGAATTGGATTTAGTCATTCAAAGCAGTCAAGCATTCAAGTAAGAATATGGCAATATAAATATCCAAAATACATCTCCTAGGTCTTCAAAACAAAATGTTTAGGTCATCCTAACTAATGAACTTTATAGCATTTCCTAGACAGGGGAGAATTTTCTGTATTTTTAAAAGGTTCAATATCCTGATTCCAGGTGGCTCAGAGATACACACAGTGCATGCAAGCAGATGGGTGAATCAGTGTCCAGTTCCCTCCTCCCAGTATCCAATACAGCTGCCTACTCCTTGCTCCTAGCAGGCAAGTAAAGGAATGCCCACCCACCCAGAGGGACACCCCAGTCCATGTTTTCAGATCTGTCTCAGCTCCAGGGTGCTCCAGTTCCCTTCCACTCCTTACAGGTGAGACAGAGCTCTACTCACCCATTCTGAGACCATACTCCCACCAGAGCAATTCCACATCCAGCAGGTGAGACAGAAGCCCAGAAGCCAATATGGATCAGCTCCTGCAATACTCCAGAATCCCAACCATTGGTTAGGGAACAACTCAGACCAATCCCCCAGCTCCAGGCTAAGCTTTCCTGGCCCTGGACACAGAGTCAGATGCTTACATCCAGCCCAGAGTATTCAGTAGGCTTACTACACTGGGAGTTAGGTTCAAGCCAATGTGATTGTTACCTGTCCAGGGCCCCTGGGGAAGCTACAGACTAGAAGATCAAGAACTAGCTCATCCCTCTAGTACAAAATCGAAAGTGAAAACCTAAATTTTAGACCAATCAGCCTTTCATAACTAATAAGAAAAAAACAAAGGCACCTGAAGAAAACAAGCAAAGAAAGTCTTCAGCTTAACTAAGAAACATTTGAGTCTCGTAATAGAATATAAAGCATAAAACAAATACACATGCCAAAATCACAACAAAAACAACAACAAAAAACAAAAGCAAATAATAAGTCCCCACTAAATACTACCAATCTGGTAGAAGACCCCTACAATGAAGATACCCATGAAGGAAACCAGGACACAAATCTTAAAAGAACTATCATCACCATACTCAAAGAATTCAAGGAGCAATGCAGGGAAGATTACCATACCAAACTTCAACATATATTACAGGACAATAATCATAAAAACAGCCTGGTACTGGCACAAAAACAGACCCATAGAACAATGGAACAAAAAGGAAGATCCAAACATGAGCACATGCAATCTCAGCCACCTAATATTTGACAAAGGGGCCAAGAGGCCTGAATGGAAGGAAAATGGCATCTTCAGCAAATGGTGTTGGCAAAACTGGATCACCACTTGTACAAGAATAAACTTAAATCCCTGCCTCTCACCGTGTACAAAAATCAACTCCAAATGGATCAAAGACCTCAAAGTGAAACCCAAAACTCCGAAACCTATGAAAGAAAATGTTGGCAATAACCTACAAGATATAAGTGGAGGAAAAGACTTTCTAATCAGACAACAGGTGTCCAGAAAATAAGATCAACAATTGACAAGTGGGGCCTCATTAAACTAAAAAGCTTCTGTACAGTGAAAGAAACAATCAAAGACGTGAAGAGAAAACCCACAGAGTAGTAGGAAACCTTCACCAATGGCACATCTGAATGAGCTATAATATCCAGAATTGTATAAATTACTCAAAAAGCAAAGGAGCAAGAAAACAAAATGACCCAATAAAAAGATAAAGAGCTGATCAGAGACTTTACAAATAAAGAAGTAAAAATGGCCCACAAACATCTTAAAGGGTGTTCAACAGTGCTAGTAATTAAGGAACTGCAAATCAAAAGCATTTTAAGATTTCATCTTACCCCAGTAAGACTATGATCAAGAAAACAAATGATACAAAATGCTGGAGAGCCTGTGGGGAAAGGGGAACACTCATCTATTTCTGGTAGGAATGCAAACTCATACAACCCCTATGGAAAGCGGTGTGGAGAACTCTCAAAAGGCTCAAATTGAAACTACCACTTGACCCAGTCATACCAGTTCTGGGTATATACTCAGAAGATGTATCATATTGCAGAGATACCTGCACAACCATGTTTATTGCAGCTCTTTTCATGATACCAAAGAGCTGGAAGCCACCCAAGTCTCCATCAACTGATGTGTGGATAATGAAAATGTGGGACATCTACACAATAGAGTTCTATGCACCAGTAAAGAAAGAGGACAACATGAAATTTGCAGGTAAATGGATGGAAGTAGAAGCTGTTATGATAAGTGAAGTAACACGGTTCCAGAAATACAATGGACATGTTGTGTCCCTCATTTGTGGATCTTAGCACCATACTCATATATGTTACTCAAGCCTGATGCTACTATAGATATAACTTGAAGATAATGCCTCTATTTTTACAAGTTCTAAGATTTATGTGAAAGAATCAATATCTTCTTTGAAAGTACATTTAAAAAAGAAAGTACAGTAAAACATACATCAACTTGCTATGTAACATGGGAATGTGAAGTTATATTTCTTTGTGCCTGCATGCAAAATTACTGCTAAAAAGTGAATCCCAAACGTGTTTTGGAATTAACCTATAGCTTATTTTTAGACTCTGTCATTTTATATTTGTTGAGTGTATATGTGTGAATTTTGGAGTAATATAAAACAAAAGGGAACATAAACAATAACAAAAAAAGAAATAGAAAGAAATATAATATCTAATCTGAAATGTTATAATCTTCAAACTAAAACTATGTGATTATATCTCAGAACATAAATTTGAAATATTATCTTTACTATAATGTCTAAACAATGACTACTGACAAAACTACACTACCATGTTTTAACAATAATGTGAAATTTGTTAATCCCACAAAAGAAACATATTGTGTATAAAATATACAAAAATTCAATAAAATAGAAAAATTTTAAAAAGTTTCAACATCCTTAGCAATCAGGAAAATGCAAATTAAAACTGCTCTGAAATTTCATTTTTAACTAGTCAGAATGGCTAAGCAAAAGAAAACAACTAATTGCGGCTGGAGAGATGTCTCAGCAGTTAAGAACACTTGCTGCTCTTGTGGAGGACCTGGGATCAGTTCCCTGTAGCTGTATGGCAACTAACTTCTGTCCATTACTCCAGTTCCAGGGAATCTCACTCCTACTTCCGACTTCAGTGGTCACTATATGACACAAGTGCCCTTACATCCATGAAAAAAAAAAAAAAAAACTCACTCTTCCACATAAAGTAAAAGTAATAAGTAAAATATTTAAAAAAGAAAACAAGAGGTGTTGGAGAGATGGCTCAGTGGTTAAGAGCACTGGCTGCCCTTCCAGAGAACCCAGGTTTGATTCCCAGACACACATGGAGACATATAAACACCTGTATAGTTAGAGGTGGTCTGATGCCCTCATCTGAACTCTTCAGGCATTGCATGACATTGGTGGACCTACATGCATACAAGACAATACACTCATTGGCATAAAAATAAAAAGTAAATATTTTTGAAAAGAAAACAACAAATTCTTATGGAAATGTTGGTGGTTCTTATGTGCTTCGGAAGGGATTGCAAACTGGTGCAGCCATTACAGAAATCAATACAGAGAGCTCTCAAACATCTAAAATACATCTCTCTATATAGAAATTGTTATATATAATTTTTATCTCTGTATACACACACTCAGACACACAGAGACACAGACACGCAGACACATATGTATGTATGTGTGTGTGTGTGTGTGTCTGTGTGTAGAGTTATACAACAAAGCCAAAAATGCTCTGACCAAGAGCCGTAGACTAACAAAAACTGCAGTACCAGGTAAGGAAACTTCCCTTCAATTTGAAGGTCAGAGTAGTCCAAGAAATTCCCCAAACCATATAGGCTATTGGTATTGCTCTTGGCTGCCTCCCAGTACTTGAACATGTGGTAAGATCCTATTGCTAAAATACCACACATGCCAGACACAAGACTTGGAATAATTGAGCTGTTACTGAACTGGAAGCCTCTTCACCAAGGACTAGCTCTCATAGTATCTGAAGGTGCTATGCAAGCTGCTAAGCGAAAAAAAAAAAAAAATAATCGATAGTCATACTCAGCTATAATGAATATGAACCACAACAACACTGGCCTGGCAAGATATCCCAAAGTGCAGTAGTGACAATTTGAGCTTAGGGATAAACAACAATGTCTAATATGAGTTAAGTTCTGCTCAGAAGGAGGGAATTCAGCCATGGTATTCTAAGCTTAGCCAACCACCTCTAGCTGGAGAGGTTAAAAAAAAAAGAACCCTAGGGCTGGAGAGATGGCCTAGAGGTTAAGAGCACCAACCGCTCTTGCAGAGGACCCTGGTTCGATCCCCAGCACCCACATGGCGGCTGAGAACCGTCTGTATCTCCAACTCCAGGAGAACTCCAGTTCCAGGGGAATACAAAACCCTCTTCTGACCTCTGTGGCATTGCACGACATGGGTGCACAAACTTACATGCAGACAGTACATTCATACACATAAAGAAACATAAATAAATAAAAAATAAAATTTAAATTTAAAAAAGAACCCTAAAGAACTTATTATTGCCATTTTCCTAAAACTATTTAGCTTCTAACTGTATTCAATACACTTATCCTATGCCTACATATAAATGTAACACTCCCCCTTCATCGAAGGAGCTTCTTTTTACAACACATGGAAACAGAAATCTACAACTCTACAAAATGCAGAGAGTAAGTGACAATGGGGGAGGGGGGGATACAGCCCTAGTTGATACATATAAAATACATTCCCCATACCTAGGGTTCAGCGAACATCTTAGAAGTAGGGACAGAATGACTGTAAGAAGAAGAGGACCAGGAGGCCTGTTGCAAGACAAGAGTATCTTCTAGACTACAGGAAGCAGCCCCCATGAAATCTGAAAAATATGCTTGCTCAAATAAGACCTGCATAATGACAACACCAGTTGACATCCAAGCATAGATGGATAGAATGTCACATGGTCCCACCTCTAGATAAATATCTGCAATATCTAGTGGCCATCAATTGCTGTTAGAGGGAGAATCAATTTTGTCCTAGGATGTAGTCACCTCTAAAACACATATATATACAAACAACACTAAGTAGGTTGTGTATGTATATAATATGTATATTTATGTATCAATACAAAATAAGGAATAGATCACAAATTTGAGAGGGAGTTGCAGGATGTGGAAGGAGTAGAATGGGCGGAGGAGGTGTTGGAAATGATGAAACTACAGGACTCATGTATGAAATTTCAAATAAAAAATAAACTCTATTTAATTTTTAATAAAATACTTTTTTTGGTGTTTTCGAGACAGGGTCTCCCTATAGCCCCAGCTGTTCTGGAACTCACTCTGTAGACCAGGCTGGCCATGAACTCACAAAGATCCACCTGTCTCTGCCAATTGCTAGGATTAAAGGCATGCGCCACCATGCCCGGCACATAATGTTTTAATAGTTTGTATATTTCGGACATCATTTTTCAGTTCAATTTAGATGTATTCCCCTTTCCTTTTCTCCCACCCCACCCCAGTTCATGCATTCTGCCTTACATGTCCTGCATCTTTCTCTCAGTCTTTTTAAAGTTTTTCTTTGCAAAATTTTATTATTTAGGGCAGAATTTAACTATATCAGTCCATTCTTTCACCCAGTCCTTATGTTGTTGTGGTTCCCTCCCAATTGTATTGCTCCAAAATATGCCTATATAAACGTCATATATGTACCAGAATTATGTCTTCCAGGAATAACTGTATGTTAATCCCAATATATATATAGGACTTCACATTTTTCTCTTTGATTTTATATTACTTAAAAACGCATTCTTGCAATAACAAGGAATTAAACCCAGCCTCTCAAGGCTTCATATATGTCAAATAATCATTATACAACTGAGCTACACCCCCAGTCCTAAAATAAAATACATTGTGTGTGGTGGGGAGGCATGTGGTGTGTTTGTGTGAATATATATATATATATATATATATATATATATACACACACACACACACACACACACACACACACACACACACACACAGAGGCATACATGGAGGAAAGAGGTTAACACTGGGTGATTTCTCTATTGGTCTCCTTCTTATTTTCTGAGACAGGGTTTCTTACCAAAACTGTATCTCACCCTTTCAGCTTAACTAGAGGGGCAACAAGTCCCCCAGAGATCTACCAATCTACACTTGCCCAGGAATGAGGTTAAAGCTTCAAGCCCATTGCTTAGTTTCCACTAGAGTGTTGAGGATTGAAGCTCAAGTCTTAATGCTTTTATAACAAGTACATTAATCACAGATCCATCTCCACAGCTACAATACAGTTTTTTTAATGATCTAAAGTGCTTTATTGATAAAGTAATGCTTCATTATGAAGTTTGCATATATGCATATAATTCTTTTTCATTTCCCCACAACTCTTCTCATCTGCCTCTTCCTCCTTTCTACTTTCCTTTTCCTCATTCTTTACACAAATGACAGACAACATAAGACACTTATTTTTGTGGAGCTAATTTATTTTCCTCAAAAGTCATATGATAAGAAATTAATATTAGAATATAAAACATCAAAGAAGAAAATATTCCAACTAATAAACTAATGTTAGGAATGAGTAGACACCTTTTCAAAAGAAGAAATGAGTGATAAGTACACAAAATAGCATTTTTACAACATTTGAAAATGTACAATTCAGTGGCATTGAGCTTCTACAGAAGTAGTGACACCACCCAATTCCAAAATATTTTCATTACCAAAAAAGAAAACCCCTTACTTATTCAGGAATCATGCCCTAGTGCCCTGACAATCCAAAGTCCCCAGAAACCACTAGATAAACAATAAGAACATTAAAACATAGAAGTGCAAATTTATCACAATAGTAATAATAACCACAGTCCCTGGGCTCAAAATCAGATGGTCTTCAATTAGGACTAAATAAGTACTCCACCAACAATGATTCCAGAATTTGCTTTTGTGAAAATTTCACTTCAATAAGTTTATTTTCCCCTCAGTATTACTTTCTTGAAAATGTAAAAAAGAAGACTTTGGTAGCTATATTGGTTACATATGTGAAAAAAACTTGTAGTACCTACCTTCCTTGAAAGGTGATATACTTTCCAGAATTTGATGAAATAATTTAAATTACTCTTCTCCTAGTATTTCTGATCACTATGCTCAACAAGCTGTACATTAATTTCTGGCCTTCCAGACACTGCCTGATATAGTCTCTGAAAATCAAACAAAGTAAAATACTTTTTATTACACAGACATCCATTTCCTCTTACTCAGTATTACTATTTTCAAGAAAAGGCATTTTCCACATCACTTATTTTCCCTTTGATTTTCATGAATAGCATATCAACCTCAACTTATTTCTAATACAATAAACACTCTCTTGTGGATTTTTTGTACTTCTATTCATAGGCTTTGTGATTGGCAGTTCAGTTGACTTTCTTTTCTAATGTAAAACACAGTTGACTTTGTATCTATTTTTAAGTTTAATTATATACATATTATGTATATGTACATATATACATAATTATATACATATATACACCTTAATTATATACATATACATGTATATATATGTATATAATTATGTATATAATTATATACATATATATGTATTACATATATATGTATATAATTAAGTTGATGCTATCACAGAGAAGATAATTACAGACTTTAGCATTTGTAAGAGAGGCCAAACATAAGATGGAGAAAAATGTTAATAGATTTATAAGGTTTTAAGTCTAGAATGTCAATGTGCAGAAACAGGAGGCTGAAGAGTACATATTCCTAAACATGACACCTCTTTCAAACTTCTGCCTTGCAAGGCTCATGGATTATTGTGGAAGAGGAGGCAGAAAGATAGTAAGAGCCAGACATGGTGGATGAACACAAGGAAACAGTCTTCCTGACAGCTAGTCAGTTACTTGTATGAACTCACAGCTATAGTGACAGCATTCATAAGTGATATTCAAGCTCTAACCAGACAAGATCTCAGCATAGACATGGGGATGTGGGTAAGAAATCTCAATCCAACCTAAGGAACTTTTCACAACTGACAGCTTTAAATATTGGGAAAAAAGAGATTGAGGAAGACACAAGGAAAGACCTCTTGTGCTCTTGGACTGTTAGAATCGATGTAGTGAAAATGGCCAGCCTACCAAATGTAATTTACAGATGCAATGCAATCCCAAACAAATTCCACATGACGTTCCTCATAGAAATAGAACAATCAATCTTAAAATTCATATGGAAATGCAAAGACTCCAGATAGTCAAAGAAATCACGAATAATAGAAAGAGTGATGCTGAGAAGGACGGAGAGGTATTGTTCCCATACCAGAGCTCAGTCTGTTTTACAGAGCCATATTCATAAAAACAACATGTGATTGGCACAAAACAGACTTGTAAATCAGACAGTAAATCAATGAAACAGAATAAAAGTCCCAAACAGGAGTGCACACAGTGCCACTGATATTTGACAAAGGTGCCAAGAACACATACTAGAGGAAAGATATCATCTTTAACAAATGGCCATAGCAAACTGGATATCTACCTGTAGAAGAATGAAATTAGAGCTTTATCTATAACCCTGCACAAGGCAACTCCGAATGCATCAAAGACTTCAATATGAAGCCTGAAATGCTGGAACTGTGAGAAGAAAACTCAGGCAGTATCCCACAGGATATAGGTGCAGGAAAGAAATTTCTAAATTGGACATCAGTTGATGAATTAAGGTCAACAGTAGATAAATGGGATCTCATTATACTAAAAAGCTTCTGTACAGCAAAGTAAACAGTCAATATAATGAAGAAGAAACCTCCAAGTTGGGAGAAAGTCGACTGGCTATTCATCTGAGAGAGGATTAATATCCAAAATATACAAGGAAAACACACACACAAAAAAAGAAAAATGAGTGACCCAATTTTGTAATTTTTCATACATTATAATTTAATGGTCTATACATCCCCTCCCCATCTACACATCTCTTTACTGACCCTATGTCAACTAAATGTACTTCATATTTTCTGTCACAAAAAAGTCTTTAAGGAAAAAAAATTTAACAACAAAATTTAACAAGTTTCACTTAGCAAAATGCACCCAAAAGGAATAACAGTACAAAGAAAGCTTTGTCAAGACCTCACCAATTCCTACACTAATAGTATCACGTCTCAATTCTAAAAACTAACTTTTAAAAAGCTTAAACTTAACCTAAAGGATTTTAAATGAAAAGTGAACTATAATGAATATGAGAAATGCTTGTCTTTCAATCAGGGATCTAGCACCTTTGAGTTCTCCAAAAAAGTACATCTCCCCAATGTTTTCACTGTGGTGTGCTGTAAAAGATCGACACTTAAGATATTTAAACTAATTTTAACTCAGACAATATCATTCTGAAGTATATTACCAAAATGTTAATTGAAAAAAGTAGAAGAAAATAGTTTTAGTTTACTCAATATTACATGCTAGAATAAAAGTTTGCATGAGAAACATTGAAGAGGTATTTTTTTAATCCGGATTTCACAAACTCATGATGCAAAGTGGGTCCCCCCAGCTTCCTCAAAACTGCTCTTCATGTTTATTGGCTGACTGTGAACAAATTTTTGGTTGCAATAACTTTAATGCTCCTACAGTACTAATCATATCCACCCATGTTGCTCTGATCTCTGTAGCAGGCCTCATAACAGCCACTCACTGGCTGGCTCTCCAGGATAATGTAGGTGGCCTGGGACGTTGATATGCCCATGCCAGGTATCACCTGACTGCTATAAGCCCCATTGCTTGCCCCACGCACCGAACTCAGGAAGAGTTCTATGTATCTATGTTGCATGTTCGCCCTATCCTTTGACATAGCTGCCGCCACTTCTTCATGGGTGGCAAATTCCACATCAGCTTCACCAGTCACTCTTCCAACTGCACAAATCTCAGTATGAACAGGATTGAGTGGAGTGAAGCTGTAAATGTCCTTCTCTGTTGCTTTGTAGGGCAGCCCCCTCATATGGACGCAGTAGTGGGTGGGGCTGTGGACTGTGAATTCACTGTCTCTGTATGTGTGGTCATGCATTCCTGAAAGACAGTAGCTGAGGTCTCTCCCGAAAAGGTCAGTGGTGAAGCCACAGCTGTCACTTAGGCCACTGTATTCTTCGTAGACCCCATAACCTGCACTGTAGGCACCAGACCTCATCCTATCCAGGCCTGCATGCCTCAAAATGCCAATGTAACTCCGGGCTGTGCCAGGGCAGTCTTATGTCCCAGGCCTCTGTACAGAGATGACCTTCAGAGGTGGATCTGAATATGACCTTACTTCCTCCTGACTGCTCTTGAACACCTCAATATACCCGTGACCTATTCTCTCCTTGTGCTTCCCTAGAGCTTTCTCAGCTAACTCCTGTGAGGCAAAATGCATGAAGGCCTCCCCTGTAATCTTGCCCTCCTGGTCCACAGGTAATGTGATATGTTTGGCACAATTTCCAACCCTGAGAAGAACTGAACGATTTCTTCCTCTGTGCATCCAAAGGGGAGTCCCTGAATGTAAGTGCTATTTGGACCACTGTGATTCAACACCCAATCCATCTTGTTTCTGGATGATTTGAACATCTCAACATACCGGTGTCCCATGCTTTACCTGTCTTTTTTCAGAGCCAAGTTTACATCATCTTCTGACTCAAGTGCAACAAAAGGCTCACCATTCTGACCGCCTTCTCTAGTGTAAATGAAATGAGCACCTGCAACCCCTTCATGAATCGTGCAGCCAAAGAACCCAAAACTCCACCCAATGCTTAGAAATGCAGAAGGCTCCTGGGAAAGTCCAGGTGCATCTTCTTTTTGTTCTTAATCTTTGGGAAGACGAGTCACATTCCTGCTTCTATGACAGAGCTGGAAGAACCAAATGTTTTCTATTACACACACACATATGTATATATGTATACACATATATCTATGTATTCATATATATAGATATCCTTTATTTTTGATAACCAAATAAGTCTTGTTAATACTGTCCATATGTACATGGTACCAGGCCCAAGAACTAGAGATTGGCAAACTTACCAGAGTCTAAATCTTCAGAAATTATGATTGTTTCTCTTCCAGTAACTATCAACTGCCAAAAGTTCCAGAGAAAGGGGTGGGGCCCAGACTATACCATTTGCATGGGGATTTTGGCTTGCTTGACATTGTGTAGTCTGGTGAAGGTAACAAAATGTACTATGACTTCATGATTGCCATAGCCATATATTGTCCACAGACACCATTTTATAGCATTCCTCTCCATCCTCCCACTCCTACATTCTTTTTGTGTCCCCTTCTGCAATGTTCCCTGACCTCCTCAGCCATGACAGAATTATCTTATTAGGGAAAATCTTCCCTCCTGTGGAGCAGGCCTCACATCCAATCAGAAAAGTGGTTAGTTATCCATTAACAGTTGTGCCAAAATTCTACCAGTGAGTGCTCAATATTGGAGCATGCAGGGTACAGTGCTGGATAAGACCCTTATTGCCTTTTCTCCCTGCACAGCCTAAGTAGCATATTCTAGCACTATGAAAATTATCCCAAAGAACCAACGTTTCCCACTTGTTTTGAAATTTATTTCTCTATGTCCTGTAGCCAAAATGTGTCATGTTGTGCTGATTAGGTTTTGTCAGTTTGGCAAATCTAGAGTCACCTGGGAAGAGGAAACATTGGTTGAGGAATTTTCTCCTTAGGATTGGCGTGTGGCCATGTCTGTGGGGCATTTTATTAATTATTAATTGAAACCAGTGGACTTCCCGGAGTCAACTGTGGGCAGTGCCATCACCAGGCAAATGGTCCTGGGCTGTATAAGGAGGGTAGCTGAGGAAGCCCAAGGGAAGAAAGCGAGTATCATCCCTCCATGGTTTCTGTTTCAGATCACCTCCTCTAGGTTCCTGCCTTTAGTTCCCATCTTAATTTCCCTCAGTATTGTATTGTGACTTGAGAAGTGTAAGCTGAAATAAACAATTTTCTTTCCAAGTTATTGCTGGTTAATGTTTTATTACAGCAATAGGAAGTTCACTAGGACAGCTGTCTACAGGAATAGGGTCTTGCCTTATAGTTATAATGGGTGAGCAAGAGCTACCAAATCACAAAACTCTATACAAAAACCTTAAATGCACAATATTAAGTAAATGAAGTCAATCTGGAAAGGCTACATCATACATTACTCCAACTCTATGAAATTTTGGAAACTTAAAACTATAGAGATATTAAAAGACCCCAATTCTTATAACAGTACAAACCCATCATTACACATTAAATGTGAACCTGAATGGAATGTATAACAAGAGAAATTCCTAAAGTAAAATATTGTCCTGAGAAGATGATGATGTGTCCATGTAGTTTCAGCAGTTGTAACAAATGTATCACTGTGGTAAAAATGTTGATACCAACACAGTTTATGCATCTGTAAGAACAATAAATCTCTGGGAAAGCTGTGCCTCCTCAAATTAATTGTGAACCAAAAGTTGCTCTAAAAGTTTTATAAAAATATTTCGTCCCCCCAAATGTTTTTTAAACTGAAGAAACTAAATTAGCAGTATTTTTACTGGTTAAAAATAAGTAAGAAAGTCTTAATCTATACACATATTTACTTCAAAGGATCTAATATATGCTTATATCAAAACTCAGTTGTTGAAGATACCTCATATCACTATTTACATTCATCATCAGTGTTAGACCTTAAGTAATTGGTTCCAAAATTAGACCATCTTACCAATTTTATTAATGAAGTACACATTTAATGTCTTTTAATATTTTGATGAGCTATTGGTATGATATTAGCTCTCCTGTAATCATTGCATCATTTGTGTATTTAGAAGTGACGGGCTTCATGAATCTTCAAATGAGGCTGAACATCCTTAGATGTTCAGAAACCCTAACCAATCACAAGAGGCTCAAACACATTCAGCATACAAACCTGGCCTGTGATTTCCTGGGGTTTACTTAATTCCAATGGCCATTAATTATTCCACATAGTAGAATGTTTTATTTATCATGATTTGCTAGAATTCAGCTTTTAGTCAGTATATTAATCCATTTTGATTTGCATAAAAATATTTGCTTTACTCATGGCTCTGAAGTCTGAAAAACTGACATCATTCAGTCCCATTTGCTTGGCTTCTAAGGAGGACCATATGTAAGAGGGATCATATTGAGAAATGTATGCCAGAGAAAATTTTAGGGATCATTCTTGGTATTTTATAACAATTCAGTCTCAAGAAAAATGAACTCACTAAAAAAATTGTATCAATCAAATCCAAAGACAATACTTATAATGACCTCATTACCTTGCACAATTTCCTAAAACATCTACCATCTCTCAACATCACTACATCAAGAACCAAGATTCTAGTAGATCAACATTTGCAAGATATACTCAAACAATAGCAAAACAGTATTAGTAATATTTTAATAAGAATAAGTACTCACAGATGAATCTCCACTGGGTTCCTGTTCCTCTTGTCCAATTATTCTTTCTCAAGTCATTCAGCTACAGTAATAAAGGGTGAAACCCCAAGCTTACATGGCATCCTATCTGTTGTGAAAAGTACACCCATAGGAAAATTTTCAAAATTAAATAACAAATACATGGACTGTATTTCAACCATTCATTCTCTCCTATGCTGAAAAGTCTATAAGTACATCATGTTTCCTGGTTAGCTTTTTTTTTTTTTTTTTTTTTTTTTTTTNTGGTCTTTTCAAGACAGGGTCTCCCTGTTGCCCCAGCTGTCCTGGAATTCACTATGTAGACCAGGCTGGCCTTGAACTCACAGAGATCCACCTGCCTCTACCTCCTGAGTGCTAGGATTAAAGGCGTGCACCACCACGCCCGGCCCTGATTAGTTTTTATTGTCAACTTGAAAAATGAAGTCATATGGGAATAGGGAAACTCAATTGCAGAATTCCCTAGATCAGAATGGCCTGTGGTTATATTTGTGAAAAAATATCTTTGATTGATTATTGATATTGGAGGGCACAGCCCACCAGCCCACTGTGGGTGACACTATACCTAGGCAGGTTGGCTTGGAATGTATAAAAAAACTACAATAGAGCAACCCAGAAAGAGAGCAATCAAGTAAGCAATATTCCTCCATATTTTCTGCTTCCATTCTTCCTTGAGTTCCTATTCCATCTTCCCTCAATGAGAGACTTTTACCTAGAAGTGTAAGCCAAATAAATCCTTTCCTTCCCAAGTTACTTTTGGTTAGAATGTTTTATCACAACAAAAATTAAACTAGGACATCATGAATATCCTTCGTGTTTTTTATATGCCTAGCATTTCTGTCATTCCTTTTTTTCCATGCCCCTCTCCTAATAAGGAATTTCTTTCTCTCCCTTAGACTTTGATCACCAATTTATCATTTATTTTCAAAGTCAAAATTACATAACACAGTATATACAAAAAGCTTAGTACTTCACCATCTTCTGTACTGAACTTTTTCCAGTCTATTTTATTTTACAATGAGTTATTAAGTTCTATTAACTCATAGAACATATTTCCATATAGTGCATATTGTCAAATGCACCTTGCCTTTTACAGTGGCAAATACTTGCACATTTCTCCTTTGTTTCTCCTGCTTGATGATGGGACGTGAAAGGGCCAAGTCTGAGATATGTTTTATTCACGGTTATGCTTCTCCTGTGAAGGCCAAGTCTGAGATATGCCTTATTCATTGTTATGCTTCTCCTGTAATAGAGTGGTTGAGATGGGGCCACATTTGTACTTATTAAATGACCTCATTAATGACCATATTAATGATAAAATAACAAATTATACTTTAGAAAATTATTTTCCGAAGGCTTATTTCTGGGAATAGCTGATCCATTGATGTTCATTTGTCTATAACCTGGCTTTATCCTGATCTCTGCAGGATAATTCCTATGGAATTAACTAGAATAACATCCTCTCAAGTGTTCACGCTTATGCAAATGATTTGTACTTCTACTCACTAAGATGTATAATGAATAAAAGGCAGTGCATCTACATTAAAATTTGTTGATAAAGATTCACAATGATTATTCCTATCATATGTTAATAACACCTGAAAGATAATTTCTGTACCAAAGACTTGTCTGAGAAGAGAAAATAGAAGCATTTCAGATAAATTAATCCAATTTACTCTGAGGAGGAAAACCAGATTCTAAAAATTAGGTAAAGCTGTGATCACAACCATGCTCCTAATTTAGAAATATAGTACCATAATATAACTTACTGCTCACAATGCAAGTCCATCATAAAGAATATATCTCTGCAGCCGGGCATGGTGGTGCATGCCTTTAATCCTAGCACTTGGGAGGCAGAGGCAGAGGCAGGCGGATATTTGTGAGTTCAAGGCCAGCCTGGTCTACAGAGTGAGTTCCAGGACAGCTGAGGCTACACGGAGACCCCGTCTCACAAAGACCAAAAAAAAAAAAAAGAATATATCTCTGAAGTCTATGCTAAATCAGGTTCAATTTCCTCATGTGTTTCTGTGGTCACTATCAGAATAGTCACAATTCTGAACATTTTTCTCAATGTTTATCAAATCTGAAAAGGTACACTTCCCTTTCCAATCTTTTGGGCCAAATGAACTGTATTTTCACACAAATCTGTTATAATATCACCATGTACTTGAAAAGAAATGAACACGGATTTTTGGAAAACATAATAAAGCAATTTAATCAAATGCTGGTTTTCCTTTGTGTTATTCTGTTTGAAACAGGGCCTTGCCCTGTATCCTACCTTGTTTTGTATTGTTATGTTGAAACAGGACCTTACCCTGTATCCTAATCTATCTCAGAACTCATTCTACAGTCCAGGCTGGCCTTGAACTAGCACCCAGAAATCTAGTCTTAGCCTCCCAAATGAAGGGAATATAAGCATAATCCATACATTTATACTCAGACATAAATGTTTAGAAAATATTTTCTTAATTCTCAACACTACTTTTCTAGTAAAACCCACGGACAAACCTGGGTTTTCCATTGTATCAATGTAGTATTTCCAAATTTGCTATGAGTTTAAAATTTGCATTCTTATATTTTCTGTTTATGTGGATTGCTTTTCACCAAAAACAGATATTATGTACAGTTTTATCTTAAATATGATCTTGTAGCATTACTTAAATATTATCTAGACATACTCAAAGATCAAAAATCCTCATTATATCTATAGTGTTGCATCAACAAAAGATTATTTTGATTGATTTGAGATAAAAATTATCATATGAACTCATGGAATAGATTGAATTTTGTTCCCCCTCCCACATGATTTAACCTTCTCTTTGTACTAACAAAACAATGATTTTATTTAGTCATTTAAATTATTTAATTTTTGAATTTATAATAGAATATCTCATGCTATTTTCCAGCTAGAGTTGGTGATGTGTTTAAGAATGAAGTCAGGCCAGGCATGGCGGCCCATGACACCTTTAAATTGGAGCACTCCAGAGGCAGATGCAAATAGATCTCTGTGAGGTCAAGGACAGTCTAATCTGCATAGTAAGTTCCAGGCCAGTTGGCACTACAAGGAAACCCTGTGTCAAAAAGATTAAATAAGTAAGTAAGTAAATAAATAAATAAATAAATAAATAAATAAATAAATAAATAATATTTTTAAGAGAATGAAGTCAGGAAGCTGAATCTGGTGGCAAGTGCCTTTAATCCTAGCACTAAGGAGGCAGCTATAGTAGGATATCTGAAGGACCAAGGTCAGCCTGGTCTAAATAGCCAGTTCCAGGCCAGGTAGGATTACTGGGAGACCCTCCCTCAAAACCCAAAACAAAAAGATAAATAAACCAAAGAATGAAGTCAGAATGGGTGAGGGTGGAAAGGGGGAGGGGGTTTCAATATGATCAAAATATGTTGTATGGTTTCTTGAGGGATGACTCAGTGATTAACTCAGCTGTTCTTACAAAGGACCCCCATTAAGTTCCCAGCACCCATATGGCAGGAAGAAACTGCCTATAACTCCAGTTCCATGGGATCAAATGCTCTCTTTTGACCTTCACTGGCACTGTAGGATGGAGCTAACTTACCCACATACAGACAATATACTCATATACATAAAATAAAAATAATAAGTAAAATACTTTTTAAAATAATAAGTAAAATACTTTTAAAACAAAATACGCCTTATTGAAAGGTCAAATCAATAAAAGGATTAAAGAAAAATACTGTCCATTGAGATATAAGCAAAAGCACAAGGCAGTATTTCTGGAAAGATTTTTACAGTCTTGGTCTTGCCCTTTTATTTTTAATGCTGTCTCATAGGTGAATATGCTGGATAGACTTCTGGAAATTTGCTCTGAGCCTTGAACAAGTAAATAGATATGTTTCTGCTACATTTCCCCATAGGCAAGAAGTTTCATAATGCAAGCCATCAGGCCTCAGAAGAAGAAGGAAATAGATTTACCAAAAAATTTTTTTAGTGAACTGGTGACAACCTTATCTCCACCCAACACATATTCAAATCTTAGAAGTCAGGGATATATATTATCTAAATTGACAAAGCTATTTCCTTGCAAATATTTTTTTTTTTGGCTTTTGCATTTTTAAGTATCATTCTTGCCTTTGATCTGAGAAATTTTTTTCACAGAGGTACCTAAGAGAAAATCCTCATTGCTTTAAGTGAATGTTCTGGGATATTCTTTGATAGTTAATCTGCAGGAAGCTGATTGCCCTATATTTGTATATGCTTTCCCTGATCCTGTAGTCAGTGTCACTGCATATTTTTGTTTCTTTTATCTCAGGAAGGCAGGAAAAAAAACAGAATATTTAGTATCATATATGCAAATGGAAGAGACTTTATGAAAAAATGAACAGCCAATGTACTAACATGCATAGTAAACACACTTCTTAAGATGTACAGCTTGCTGACTTGGTAACCATTTTAGATGAATACTTTAATGATTTCTCTCCTATCAAAAATTAAATTGTAAATTATTTTATACATTTCTATTCCATTTTACATTTTATATGACAAGTCATAAAAAGAAAAATATTTTACATATAAGTTTAGAATCTATGGCTTCAATGATTTTGGAACTTTGGATATAATCAAACAATTACCAGAAAATATGTAGGAAAAACATAAAAAAATCTTTAAGATATTAATTCATATATTGTATTCCAAATAATGAAAATACATTCACCTTTGATATTTGTTAACATGAGTGAAAAATGTTTCCAAGGTTTACAAATGCCTATAGCATTGCTTTGAGGTTTGCCTTGTTTAGTATGTGGTTGTGGTGGTTTGAATGAGAGTGTCCCCCCATAGGCTTTAAGTATTCAGACATCTTGTCTCCAGTTGGTGGCACTGTTCTTGGAGGTCTTAGAAGGTGTGGCCATGCTGGAGGAAGTACGTCATTGGGGGCAGGCTTAGTGAGTTAAACAAGCCTTGCGGTCTCCAGTCTCTCTCTCTCTCTGCTTCCTGTGCTGATTTGGAGATGTGACCCTCAACTTGCTGCTCCAGCCCCAGCCACCATGCTTCCTGCCACAGTAGACTCTAAATCCCTGGAACCATCAATTGTAAGCTCAAATAAACTCTTCCTTTTATAAGTTCCCTTGGCCATGGTGGTTTTATCACAGCAACAAAAAAGTTACTAATACAGTTGTTTGGTACCAGAGAGTGGGCTGTTGGCTGTGAAGAACATGACCATGTGGATGTTTGGAGAAATGTGGAAGAATTTGGAACATTGGGCTAGAAAAGCTGTTGACTACTGTAAGCAGAGCATAAGGGGCCATTCTAGTAGAAGCCTGGAAGAAAGCATTGCTGCAAAAAATGTAGTTCCAAAGGAAAATAAAGACTTAGGCAGCAAGTGGGATATTTTGATAAAGAGTCTGGAAGCAGTTTGCCCACAACCCAAATGCTTGCCTGATGCTAAGTTGAAAAGCAATGGACTAATGTCTTTGGTGGAGGATATTTCAAGACGGCCTAATGTAGAAATGGTGGTGTGGCTATTAATGGTGACTATTGTACAGATCTACAGTGAAGAAGGGCAGATGGGCAGTAAGAAATGTAGAATGTACAGTTCGGATCTGAAAACTGCACTAAGAAGACTAAAGGTCGGGCCAAGGCAGGTGAAGGAGAGGTTCCTTTTGATAAGGAGATTAAAGTGATTTAAGAGAGGCCTAGCTATTTAAAGGAAAACAATGGAAAAGGTTAGATTAAAGTGATTAAGGAGGGGCTTCGAGATTTACAAGTAAACAACAGAAATAGTACCTTCAGGGCAAGACCACACCCAGCTAATCCTCCAACTTTTGAAAGGAAAATATTCAAAGGATTTTCTGCTCCAACAAGTCCAGGGCACAGAAAAATTGCAAATGTGGTTGAAATAGGCCAGGGTCCATCCCAAACTTGCAGCCAAACTCAGCAGTTTCATTCACATGGTGCTGGCTTTAGAGGTATGAAGTTTGCAAGAGTGAAGGGGTCATCAGTTCTTCCTCCACCATTCCAGAGAGCCACAGAGGCCAGGGAGAGTGCAGCAGGGGCATCCCTGAATAAAGAAGTCCCTGATAGGCCATTGCATGAAGCTGTGAATGTGAAGCCTGGTTGGCAGTGGAGACCCCAAAAAGACATTCTAGATGCCAGAGCTGTGAGATACTTGCCAAGGAGAGCTGCATACAGGGTGTGGTACCAGACTAAGGAAGAGATGTATGTTGCAAGCAAAGCTGGAAGAGCTGAGCCATCTATGCCCTTTGGAAGTAAAGTCCCAGAAGTCGCATGTGGAGGTACTGGACTTGGTGTTTGCCCTGCTGGTTTTCGGTCTTGTTTTGGTCCAGTATTTCCTCACTATGCCTCTATTCCTCCCTTTTGGAAGGAGAATGTGTTTTCGGTTCCACTGTATGCTGGGAGTATGTAATTTGTCTTTTGATTTTAGACGAGCTTACAGTTAAGAGATTGGCCTGTGTCTCAGAAGAGATTTTGGACTATAGACTTTTGAATATAATTGAGTCTGGTAAAGGCTATGGGGACTTTTAAGGTTGGACTAAATGCATTTTGCATTTTATATGGTCAGGAGCCTATGGGGGCCAGGAAGTAGAATGTGGTGATTTGAATGAGAGTGTCCCCCCATAAACTTTAAGTATTCAGACGTTTTGTCTCCAGTTGGTGGCACTGGTCTTGGAGGTCTTAGAAGGTGTGGCTGTGCTAGAGGAAGTACGTCATTGGGGGCAGGCTTAGTGAGTTCAACAAGCCTTATGGTCTCCAGTCTCTCTCTCTGCTTCCTGTGCTGATTTGGAGATGTGACCCTCTGCTTGCTGCTCCAGCCCTGGCCACCAGGCTTCCCACCATAGTAGACTCAAATTCTCTGGAACTGTCAATCCTAAGCTCAGGTAAACTCTTCCTTTTATAAGTTCCCTTGGTCATGGCGGTTTTATCACAGCAACAGAAAAGTGACTAACACAGTGGTATTGTAAATTTTTAGTGCTAAAATATAGAGAAAAATCATTAAAGGCAACTTTTAACCAATAAAAAGAGTTGAAGAATAAGAATTATAGATCTACATTACCAAAGACTTTGTTCATAATACCATCTTATATATTCAAATAAGTTAACTAGGTATCAATAATCTTCTATGTTATGGTGCATATAGTCTTCCCTTTGTAATGCATTAATTAGGGTTTATTATTTAATAAAGGTAAATGAGAAGGCAAGAATTTAAATTCCCTAGGTGTGTGTAATATGAACATTTAATAAAAGTGAGATAAGATGAAATGAAACTGTAACCTATTTTCATACTTTCCCAGAATCAACAAAGAAATCAACCACTGAGTAACATATGCAAATTATGTGTTTCTAAAATACTGTATTGAATATAATAATTTACTTTTAAAAAATTAAAATATACTAATTTTAATGTAACAAGCTTCTATACTTTAAACAATATTGTAATTATAAAGTAATCTGGACTATTAAATTCTTATGTTGCATTCAAAATTCACAAATGCTTTCTAAGCCATAAATGTTGACTTTACAAATTAGATCAATTCACATAAATATTAATGTCATCAGGTGCATGTTTATTCAATTTCCTACAAAAAAATAGATCTGAATAAAGATAGGAAAAATATAAATTAATAATTTCAAATAACCTAATATTAATATGTAAATTTATAGTAAATTTCCTCACTATAAATTATATTGAACAGCATATGATACAAATTACAAATTTATACAAGATTTCTGTGTTTGCTATTTGCCAGGGTTCATTAATTTTATGAGGAATATAAATGCTCATGATTCTACAAAATTGCCACTGAATAATCAGTGATTTAAAATTATACTACAAAAGGGCACATATCCATAAAATGTGCATGTTACCATCATTCATGAAAAACTATTATAATCACAAAGAACTACAGTTCAAAACAATTCTCTGATTGTACAACTCAAAACATGTTCGAAGATGATGTAGAAATTCATTAAGCCTGTCTTCTATTAATTCTGGTTCAGTTGGGGTGGAATGAGAGCCAGACAATTTTTACGATATTTTTCTTGAGATATTGTATTTTTTCAGTAGATTTTGTCAAAGCCAATTTTCATTGAAGCTTTGTGCATTTCATACAAAATTTCCAATCAAATCTAGATCCGTGCCCACTTCCTTTCCCCCACCCACCAGAGTTCATGCATTCTACCAAACATGTTTTTCATCTTTTTTTCAGTCTCTTTTATATTTTCGATGCAGAAGTTTACTGTTTTGTGCAGAAGTTCACCGTTTCATCAGTTCTTTGACCCAGTCTTTCTGTTGTTCTTGCTGTCATTCCTTCCAATTTGCATCACTCCAAACTATGCATATATGCATGGCAAATATATCATAGGTTTTAGCATCTTCAGCTTATGCTTTTTTTTTTTCTTTATTAGACTGAACAATGTCATGTTTTGCTCCTCCTTGGCAAGACCAAACAGCCATCAGTTCTGCCCTTGTCCTCCACACTGGGGTTTTGTGCATTTCATACAAGATTTCTTATCCAAATTTAGACCCATTCTCCCTTCCTTGTTTCCCACCCCACCAGAGCTCATGCATTCTGCCATACCTGTCTTTCATCTTTTTCTCAGTCTTTTTTGAAATTTAGGGTGCATTTGTTTTAAACAAATATCTAACTATATCTCCAGGAGAATTTGGTTTTAATTTTTATTGATTTTTTTGTGATTTTCATACACTAGAATTTGATGGTATTTAGCTAGCCTTCCATATTCTCATGCTCAAGAGAGGACGATAGTAGGAGACAGGTGTTATCAAGGGAGAAATGAGGAAAAGGGGAGTACTGTAACTGGGGAGGGAGTAGAGACAGTTATAAAGAGGAAGTGAAAGGGGAGATAAATGTTTCTAAGATATGAAAACTAGAGAGATATTAGTTCAAATTCCTACTGAAAATGCACATATTGCAGGAGGGCTGGGGGGGATGTGGTATGTGTGTGGGGTAGGGTGTGTATTCTTATGTGTAGCTGAAGGCTGCACAACCTAAAAAACACAGTGCAACGTAAAAGAAATCTCCCTTTAATTTGTTAAGATGGTGTTCCGTGTAGTCTAAGAGACTTCCAAAATAACATAGGCCAAAGCCCTTCATTGCCTCCCATATCATGAAGTTAAAACACTTGCTGAAGCTGGAGAGATAGCCTAGCGGTTAAGATCACCGACTGCTCTTGCAGAGGACCCGGGTTAGATCCCCAGCACCCACATGGCGGCTAAGACCCGTCTGTAACTCCAATTCCAGGAGAACTCCAGTTCCAGGGGAATCCGAGACCCTCTTCTGACCTCCGCAGCATTGCATAACGTGGATGCACAAACCTACATGCAGACAGTATATTCATACACATAAAAAAAAATACTATTACTGTAGACTATGGACATGTGACTTGGAGCAATAAATCTGGAAGCCTCTTCCATAAAGACTGGCTCTCATAGCTTTTATAGGGTACTAATGCTAGCAGCCAAAGGGGGAAAAAAACTAAGCAATGGACCTACCCAACAGAAAACAATCTCCATTAGTACAATAGTGGCACTTTTATCTTGGGGGTAATCAAAAGTGGTCTCATTGGAATTAAGGCCCTTTTAATGGGAGTGAAGCTATGTGTGGTTTTGTAAACTTAGTCAAATAGTATGTGAATGCTCAAATTTTCTATGGCACATAGTTTCAAAAGACAGTTTGGCATTATGCTTGAAACTCCAAAGACCACTTTTGTGTCTCTGATAATCATTCCTTGCTTGCCTCGGGTATTCTGCCAAAACAGAATGTCTTTAATAAGTTGAAGAATCATCTTTCCCCAACATTTTTATATTTAACTCAGTGTCATCAATATATTATGCAAAGTAAAAGGAAAAGATCATAGTAATGCATAGAAGCAGGAGACAAACATATGATAGAATGTTACTTTCCTTCTTTTTATCACTGTGATACTAACATATTTAAATATTTTCTTGCACACATCATATAGATGGGGCATTCTGTAATATCTATACAGGCAAACATCTATTAAAAGTGTAAGATCAGTATGTCATTTGCATACTGAAAAAATCATTCATGAATAGAACAAATTTATTTGGTTAATCATTAATTCTTTATTTTGAATGAACTTTTCTGTCATATGTGAGATAGGCACTCATTTTTATAGCACATTAGAATATCATTTAGTGTAGACATTGTATTCAAGGCTTCACACATGCTAAGCACACACTTTACCAATGAGCTAGATCTCTAATCTTTATACTGTTATCTTCTATATAGATATCCAATTTTTCCATCACTGTATTTTATGAATATAGGTTTTTATTTTTAATTATGTGTGTGCATATGTGTAGATGCAGATGTGCACAGGAGTGCACTTGTTTACAGAGGCCAAAAGGTGGGACCAGATTGCCAGAATCTAGAGTAACAGACAGTTTGCCATAAGATGTGGTTGCTGGAAACAGAATTTGGGTGCTAAGAGCACTACTTACTCTTATCCACTAAAGCTTCTCTAGCACCTGCCCCCTAATATGTGGTTGGGGGGCAGGTAACTTTTTTCTTTTAGAATTTCATACAGTGTATTTTGATTATATTCACCCCTCTCCCAACTCCTCCTATATTTAACCCCTTCTCTACCAACTTCTTTTTTTCTATGGGTTTTTGGCTCATTTAATGGAAGCAGGCACTGATTCCAGCTTATGGAGTAGGATTTCAATACAATTAGAAAGTGGTTGGCTACTACTATAACAATTCTGACACTATTGCACAAATGAGACAATCTTGCAAGTCGAATTGCGATTGTAGCTTGTAGGTTTCATAGCTTGGTAAAAATGTTGACTACATTTTCCACTGTTAGTATTCACAGACCTTTTTGACAATATGAAAACTAGTGTTCTAGTTTCCTTTCGATTACTGTGACAAAACACTCTGACCAATTCCAACTTGAGGAAGAAAAGGATTATTTGGCTCACATCTCCTGGGTCATAGTTCATCACTGAGGGAGCCCACCATAGGAACTCAGGGCAGGAACCTGGAAGCAGGAGCTCAGGCCATGGAGAAATGCTGCTTATTGGCTTGCTCCCCTGGCACATGCCCAGCCTGCTTTCTTATACCATACATAACAACCTGCTGAGGGTGGCATCACCCACAGTGGGCCAGGGCCTCCCAAATAACTCAACAATCAAGACAATACTCCACAGATGTGGCCGCAGGCCAGTCCAACTGAACCAATTCCCTGATTGAGGCTCCCTCAACCTAGGTGTGTCATGTTGATACTAAAGCTATCCGACATAGCTAGCCAGTAGAGATGAAACTTCCTGGTTGATACTAGTATCGTTTCTCCATGTTCTAAGACTCAAGTATGTAGTACTTGACTTGCTAGTCCTTAATTCATATGACATAATGCATGAAATATTGAAGGGTGCTCTAGAGGAAGGTTGCAGATAGGAGAAGGTATCTAAATATGATCAAGCTTTATTATATGAAAAGCACAAAATTTCAATTAAATACATTTTTGGAAAATAAAATTGAAATTATGAAATATGCTGGTAAATGGATGGATTTGGATGTAATCATTCTGAGGAAGATGACCCAGGCCTAGAAAGACAAACACTACATATTCTCTCTCATATTAAAATACTTTTGAATCTTTTATATGTGGGTTTAAATTGGAGAATCCATAAGTCAAAGAACTAATAAGTGGCCATGGGATGAGGAATTTCAAGGTAAGTGTGATAGAGCACACATGATAAGGAGAAAATAGAAGAAGGAGGAACAAATCAGATGGATATGAGAGGAGAGAGTAGAAGAAGGGATATGGGTAGGAATATCTAATACTAAAGACCTTTGAAAATACCATATGGAAATTTACTACTGTAGAAACTGCCCAAAATATATAAATATACAAGAGGGATTTAAGTCAAGTTACCCTAAAATGGAAGAATAATGCCTTCCCAAGGGATCATTGGTTAGCAAATAAAAACTCAGTGCTAAGTATAGGTTACCACTTTTGAGTTGTTGGTCATTGTGGACCCACAGACAACCCAGATCTTACAAGTTATTACTATTGGTTACCATCCAGAACTTGATGTTAAAAGTCCATTGCCAAAGACTGCACCAGTATTTTTTTTTTTTTTTTTTTTTTTTTT
>VZQC01012367.1:454943-513885 GCA_009823505.1 Rhizomys pruinosus
GAGAGCCAATAGCCAATTAGATTTGGGATATACAGGCACATGGCTGCCTCTGCTGCACAGTATTTCCAGGCAGGTGAGGTGTAGCTGGTGCTGACGGTGGAGTCTTGCTTGACTCAGGGAGACCCATATTTGCTTTATTGGTTTAGTGGCCTTTGGTAACACTCTCTGGCATTCCAGAGGCCATCTGTACACTTGCATGTGTGGTCTCAATACATCCCTCCCATGTTAACGTCAGGTCTTCGGCAGCAGGGTCTTATTGCCTCTCCTCCTGTAGGTATCCCAACTTAGTTTAAAAGTGCATCCTTTCTATAATTTATATTGTTCTCACATTAAAAAATACTAGATATTTAAAATCACATGGGATATTAAATTACATGGGTTCATTTATATTTATTTGATTCTATTATGCTAATATCACATTATGACTAGAGTATTACAGTATCTTTTATTTTTTTAATTTTTTTATTAATTTTATCTATTTCTGTATGTGTATGAATGTACTGTCTGCATGCAAGTCTGTGCACCCGTGTCGTGCAATGATGCAGAGGTCAGAAGAGGGTCTCGGTTTCCCCTGGAACTGGAGTTCTCCTGGAATTGGAGTCTCAGACGGTTCTCAGCCGCCATGTGGGTGCTGGGGATCGAACCCGGGTCCTCTGCAAGAACGGTCGGCGCTCTCAACCGCTAGGCCATCTCTCCAGCCCCTACAGTATCTTTTAAATTCAGATAATATAATGCCTCTTGCTTTTATATTCTTTTTCGAGATTTCTTTGGGCATTGGATGTTTGGTCATTCAAAATGAATTTTAGGGATAGCTCTTCTACGTCTATAAAAAGTGTCATATAGAGTTAGATTGAGACATTAGAATATTTCCATAGTGTGGGCATTTTTAACAATATTAATTTTCAAAACGAGAACTCAGGACTGTAAGCATTCACTTTACCTGGGAATAAACAGTCTTCAGACCCCTCCCTAAAGAAATAAATTTTAATATTATCCATCACGTTAGTAATAATGATATAGATATATCTCAAATTTTGTCACATGTTTTGCATAACTGATACACTTCTTTTTACTGGGCCTAATTTTGTGTAGTGAGCAAATTAGTAAATAGCTATGGAATGCTTTATAACCTAAATAGAAAAAAAAATTAGAAATGTCAAGTTATAGCTAAAAATAAATCTGGAATTAATCTTTAAGAATCAAACAATGAGAAAATTATGACAGTGATTTTGAAGTGCTACAAAAAAAATTTTACTTAGTTATTATGCTATGTAGTGATTGAAAACTATCACTCTGGAGAGAGCTAGTATAATCCATATATCTAAACATATTGGATTTAAAAACAGGCCCAAGTGTTCACTGGACAAAAAAAAAAAAAAAAAACACATTCAATTAGGTTCAGTGAATGTGACTCTGAAGTAATGAAATTCTTTCAGCTTCAGCTGATTGAAAGAATAATTGAAAGTACATAAAGCTTTGGCATCTGTTAGCAGGAGAGCAAACCATCAGCTAAGGAATCCTTTATCTTCTGCAAAAGAAAATCTTGAAGGCCACTGATTTGGACAATTTACTCCAGAGGCTAAAATGTCAGCAAACTGGTCAGCTAATTATGACTCTGCTACATCTGGCTACTTTTATCTTATTTGTTAAAACTGATGTTTAACTCTGCTACATCTGGCAACTTTATCTTATTTGTTAAAACTGATGTTTAACATTTGATAACTTGATGAAATGTGGTTACTATGCTTTTTCCAAGTATAGGAAATATATATGGATGTTTTGAAATAATGTACTTTAATATGATATTATTTAAAATCCCAATGTCCATCATTTTCAAATGTAACCTATAAAAGTTAACTCGTTTATTATAGAATTTTGTATCTCCTAACAATTTATTGACTGATGATAAAATTCCTCTCCATATACTCTTTTGAAATTTCCAAAGCAATGTATTCATAGAATAAAGTATTGGTTTTACAGTGTTTCTATTTAATGCATACTTTACATTTATGTTTAGTGTTTAAAAGATCACAATGTACAACAGATGACAAAGTAAAATTTCATCATCTTGTTTTTTATCACATTAAATAGATCCCCAAATGCAATCATTTCAGCTCACTCAGAGCTTCATTGTAAAAATATAATACAATTATTTTAAAATTCTTCTAACATGTTTAATTTTTATATTCCCCTCAGCCTTACTTTTAGACTGGAAACCTAAGAACATTTATCCCACTTTTCTATAAAGTATAAAGATTTACAATCAGACATAGGGTTCGTTTGAAAACGTATATCAGTATTGGATTAATGCTTCCATGTATGTAGACATTTTCTTGGTCCTCGCACATAATGTAAGCCTTATATATTGTGCATTATTTGCCTGTGTAAGATATTATCCTAATAATTTTTTAATTATTTGGTCTTTCCATTGTGTCTTCAAGCAATATTTGAGCATTTCACTCTTTTTTTTTTTTAATTAATTTTTATTGATGCTTTGTGCATTTCATACATTTTTTCCAATTCAGTTCAGGCTTATTTCCCTTTCCCTCCCCCCCACCCCCACCCCATCCCAGATCATGCATTCTGCCATAACTGTCCTGCATCTTTCTCTCAGTTTTTTTTTTTCATTTTTAGCTATAAGTGATAATCCATGAGTACAAGCATCCTTCATGCAAAACCTATCTGCAGGCTGTTGTGCCCAAACACCTACAGCCCCACCATCCAGTGGGGGGTGGCAGGTTGTTTGTTCAATCAAGTTGATCAAATGAGTGTCCAGACTACATTGCTGTAGTTTCACCATTCACCCCAATCGCAGCCCTTACATTCTACCACGCCCCCTCTTCCGCAGGTTGTTTTTATCAAATAAAGAAATGCACATCAATAGTGCAACATTAACTAATCCTATCATATCGCTTTCAGTTTGAATCATTTTCATTCTAAATTTAACAAATGTAATGAAATTAAATCCAAACATGTCAGTGAATCTTAATTTTTTATTTTTTTATTTTATTTTTTTAATTTTTTTAATTAATTTTATTTATTTCTGTATGTGTATGAATGTACTGCCTGCATGCAAGTTTGTGCACCCATGTCGTGCAATGCCGCGGAGATCAGAAGAGGGTGTCGGATTCCCCTGGAACTGGAGTTCTCCTGGAACTGGAGCTTCAGACGGTTCTCGGCCGCCATGTGGGTGCTGGGGATCGAACCTGGGTCCTCTGTAAGAGCGGTCGGCACTCTTAAGCGCTAGGCCATCTCTCCAGACCGAATCTTAATTTTTAATTGGAATAACACTGAATATCTCTAAACAAAATAGAAGATTTATAAAACGTGTGCGGTTGTCTTAACTTTGTATAGATCAAATAACATTAACTTCATCGTTTGTTTAACTTTATCAAATGATGTCCAGTGTCCTAAGTTCTAGGTACCCTAAAAGTCATCCATTCACCTAAAATCCATTCTTCCATTCAATTAATGTTTGTATCTTACTTAAAATTATCAGGCATTCATTTGTATTTTAGATGTAGTTAACAGAAAATCAACATACTGGTTTTAATCTTCTAGATTTCACATTCAATAGGACAGTAGATATGAATTAAATTATCACATGAAAATTACAAATTATTTATGTTACATCAAGTGATGTGAGTATATGGAAGAGCATTATATAACCTCGTTAGTCAAGTGAAGAGATAAAGTTACATGGGAAAAGAAGGATAATAATGAGTTAGCTAGGTTGAGCAGGAAAGAAGATATTCAAGACATCTGTTACAGAGAATAACAATGCACTTTGAAACTTATAAAAAGATGATGGTACTGAATTTTGGAGAACAACTTAGTTAATCATGCAAGATATAACCATGATCAAACTATGAAAGGTTTCATGAACCATATCAAGATATTTAATTTTAATGGGAAACTACTAGAAATCTTACGGACAGGAGCAATATAATCAAATTTACACTTTTAAAAGTGCCTAGCTAGTGTAGAAACCAGAGGGAATCATATTATTCCAACAATCTTCTTAAAAATTACACATATAGGGGCTGGAGAGATGGCCTTGTGGTTAAGAGCTCCGACCGCTCTTACAGAGGACCCGGGTTCGATCCCCAGCACCCACATGATGGCTGAAAACCATCCGAAACTCCAATTCCAGGAGAACTCCAGTTCCAGGGGAATTCGACACCCTCTTCTGACCTCTGTGGCATTGCATGGCACGGGTGCACAAACTTGCATGCAGACAGTACATTCATACACATACAGAAATAAAAATTTAAAAAATTACACATATAATATATCTTCATGACTCCACGTATATAACTGAAGGCTACTTAACAAGAAATAGTGCCAGACATGAGAAACCTTCCTTTGAGTTGTTGGCCCAGCTAATCCAAGAGATCCTAAAAATGACACAGGCTATTATGACAGTCCTTGATTGCCTCCCAGACCATGAAAGACCCTACTCCTGAAGAAAGAACATACTTTGAACACAGGATTTGGAGCAATGGAGCTGGAATTGATCTGGAAGCCACTTTCCCTGAAGGCTAGCTCTCATAGCCTCAGAGAGCACTAAGCAAGCTGCTAAGCGAGAACAATCTATGATTCAATCCAAGCTTCTAGGCTAAATAACCACGTCAATGACTGGCACAGCATAGGACATTGGTGCAGTAGTGGCACTTTTATGCTGGGGGCACTCAATGGTTACCTAATTGGAGTTAATGTACACTCAATGGGAGGAAACTCATGTATGGTACTGTAGACATAGCCAAATACACATGGAGGAAGAGATCATAGATTGTAGAGAAAACCCCAAGGCTGTCCCATCTCTAGACTAATTTAATTTCTTACTAAGTGCAAGATATGTATCCTTATAGCTACAGCTAAGAATCCCAGTCACCACTCATCAAAGAACGTTCTTTTGCACCAGACAATTACACTGTACCACAACTGGTAACACAGGTAACACACAGACATTGTCCAAGAATTGCCCAAGCCTAAGTGGCACATCTGCAATGAAACTTCTATAACTAAGGCATATAGAATATAAAATAAATGGTAAAGAGGACACTAGCAAATGTCTCAGTTCGCATTAATGAAGCTACCTCATGCATCAGAAGAACAGGAACACAAAAGTACAAAACGTTGAGAATAAGAGTGTGCAGAGAGTGGGTATTTGAACAAGACTCCCATGTTAAACTTCACCCATCCATGGCTAAGTCACCATTGTGAAAGAGGGGAGAGAAAGAATTTAACAGCCAGGGAGGAGTTACATGACCATATAGAAATAGAGTCCTACAAGCTTCTAGGACCTTGTGCACATGAATCTAATACAATGGTGTCAGTATGTGCAAGACCTATGCAGACTCAAGCAAAAAACCCTTACTTAGCACAGAACTGTGAACATGGGCAACAACCCCCAATCTTAGTTGAAGAATTTTTATCAGATTATTACTGCTGGGTGAGGAAGAGTTGATCTTCTTAAAGGGAGGGACTCTACATAGGCTGACTAGACCCCAGTAGATGAACTTGCAACAAAGAACATCATGGCAAGTTAGGTCTTAACACAAGTGATAATATATATGAATTTTGGGGAAGGGGTTATAGGAAGGTTCCAGTGGAGAAGGGGGTACAACGATGATTAAGATTGTTTTGTATGTTCTGTTTGAAATAAACAAAAGTTCAATAAAAATATGTACAAAATTAAAAATAAAATCTATTGCAATTTTAATACAAAAGATACATTCCAGAGAATCCTTTCATGAATCTATGTTGGCAGTTTAATTTAAGGATAATTATACATTAAATCACACTGAAAGAGGGGGAAATATGACACGCTGAAGACATATTTGGAAAAATCGATTGGACCTGGTAATAGGTTGAATCTGAGCATCAGTTGATACAGAAAGAAGTATTAAAGAATGATCATAATATAAATATAACACAACTGAATTCATTTAAGGTCCATACTTAAGTTTATAAAGCATATTGTATTATACGTTGTCTTTTTTATCAGGCTAAGGAATGGCAAATTTTAAAATAAAGAATATTTAGCCTTAAGTATACGGACTTAATTGAAAAACATTTGTAGTCATATTTATTCAATAAATAAGCAGGATTCTATGAAAGAGTTCAAATAATATGTGATTGATCCATTTCAGATAAGTGTCATAAGTGTCTCCAAGTATATATTGTAAAGTGTTTCATTTCCTTAATTTTTCTTTCCTTTTAACGTCAATTGTTTTTCCCTTGTTTAAAATTGAACTTTCACTTTTTTTATTCTAGTATGTATAAGATTTGTAATGTATTTCTACATGGCTTTACAAAAGATTAAGTATAATATAAAACATATAAAGTTCAGGGCCATATAGCTCACTAATAATGAATAAAAAAAGATAAGGAATTATTTACTAAATTATACTTTCACTTATATGGCAGTCGCTGGATGAATGCAAAATTTGTGCAATAAATTAGGAGGAAATTTTGTGCATAAGCTGGATGTGATTTTTTTAAATAAGTGTTATTTCTTAGGATGTAAATTCATAGCTGGCAGAATGAACAATTATTAATTGTGATTTGGATAAAATTTAGGGCAGGTTCTAGTATAAACTGATAAAGAATTATGATATCTGAGCATGATAAAGATCAAAATTGTTTTTATTCTTATGAAAGCAAATAATATTTCCCAATCCCTTTTTTGTAAAAGTTAAAGGATACAAAATTACTTAGCTAAAGAAGAGACATTTGAAGAACTGTTTTTTTTTTTTAATATGGTCCAATTTTATCTAGCATAATAGAGTTAAATATTAATCATTTTCTCTGTATGCATATTCTTAAGCACTATTTCTTCTGTGACCCATTCCTTGGTTTCTACAATAGCAAACAAAGGTTTCTCTTTACTGTTCTCTAGTTATCAAATCATCACAAATACAAGTATTATAAAATTATATAGTCAGTGTGTTTTATCTGTCTGGCATTCTAATAGGTTAAAAATAGTATTTAACTATTAGGCGATTTGATTGGAAGGCCTCTACATTACAGTAACTGAATTACAAACTTAATTCCTCACTTCCTGAAATAAACTAATTAAAAGTATTATACAAAACTTATTTAAAAGAGAAAGTCAGTTATTTGGCTGAAAGCGTCATGAGAAAATATACAGACAGAAAGGGGAAGTAAAAAGATGTATGTATGTACTGGAAACCCACAAAAATTTACATTATCTTTAGGTCACACTGTTTAGGATGAAGCTTAACATCTCTCTTACCAAGTCCCAGAAGCTGAAACTCCAAAAATCCCTGGAGAACACTAGATATCCCAGAAATAGAAGACTTTTCTATGGTGTAGGGTATGATATAAGAAGAGGTAGAAGATAAAAATATCTTCTACAGCTTCTGGAACTTGTGCGTATTCTGTGCCTTAGATCTTTCTCTGGACCTCAAGTCACTGTTCATGATCCTTATCCACTCCCAGGAGTTTTATGATCTTGAGCAAATCAAATGATGTCTCAAGAAGCCAGAAAGAGGTCAAAACAGTGAAGCATTTTTCAATCCTCACAAAATACTGAGAATTAAACCACAAATAATCTGTTCATTTCAAGATGATCAAGTACCACATGAATGAACTATCCTAAAACCAGATGGCCTAAAGCACATCATCCAAGAACAAACACGATTTCTCTGGACTCCGCAGAAACCCTATGGGCACATGGAACTGCAATTAGCTTTGACCTGTGAGCACAAGAAACTGGATTTAGCTTTGAAGTGAAGGAAGTATACTCCACTATCCACCTCTTTGCTCCTGTTCACAATCTCAGCATCTCCTATGGTGATGAGGTTGGGGAAGTTATGCCCATAATTAGCCTCCTGATTTTCATTTGTGTGTTCTCATCATGAGGAGCCAATATGTTACTGAGAAGGACATCTAGAATGTCCTGAATATTGAAGATATCTATCTTGAGAGAAGTCAGATCCTGCAGAACTTTGATTCCTATCCTATGCAAGAGCCCAGTATGAACCAAGAAAGATGAATCTAGAATCTATATTTCAGAGCATTTGGTTAAGATGAATAAGCTTGTTCCTAGTCTAGCCAATCTCAGTATAAGAACACAAATGTTGAGAAAGAAAGAGCCTGAGACAATAATGTAGGTAGAGCTACCTATATTACAATGGGCAATGCAAGCTTCAGTATCACATCCTGTATGTTTTCCCATCTTCATTGTAGTGATTCTTCACTCTGTTTCTGAAGGAGCCATTGAAAATTCTAAGGAATGGGGGCTGGGGTAGAATGTGTGGAAGAAATAGTGTATTGTCTGCTAATTTTCTTGTTCTTCAAGAGTGACTTGAAGATTTATCATTTAGAAGGATTACTCAAATGCTGCTTACTTTTAATAAGACATTACATTAGTCTCAGTATCCAAGTTTATAAATAGTATTTGTCACACATTTATTGTATTTACAAATATTAATTTAATGATTCTACTAATTGGCATCAAATTAACTTTCAATTTGTTAAAATGATTTATGGAAGTGAAGTCAACACTTTAGAAATTAAGTGTAGATTATATATTTATTATTTCTGAAAGGAAAGATCTGGTGAATTTTAAATTAAGTTAAATAAAATATTAATATTTTACACTTTTACAAATACTGTCAACATTTCTTTTCATAAATATTCTTCAGTTTAACTCCCCAAAAAAATACATGCGAACAACCTACAGAGTTACAGAATTTTTTATCAATTTTACTTAAACTTAAGGATGGGAAAATATTATATCATAGCAAATGTGTACCTCCCTTATATGTAATTGAGGTGAACAGAAATTTGTATTATAAACTTACTCAGTGTGCTAGATAACTTTAGTGTCAACTTAATACACCTGGGTAGAGGAAGCCTCAATTGGGGAATTTCTTCAATTGGTCTGGCCTGTGGCCTGGTCTGTGGAACATCATCTTGATAATTGAGTGATATGGGAAAGCCAAGCACACTGTGGGCCCTACCACCCTGGCAAAGTAGTTCTTTTTTTTTTTTTTTTTTGGTCTTTTCAAAACAGAGTCTCCCTGTAGCCTCAGCTGGCCTGGATCTCACTCTGTAGACCAGGCTGGCCTTGAACTCACAAAGAACCGCCTGCCTCTGCCTCCTGAGTGCTAGGATTGAAGGCAGTAGTTCTATACTGTATAAGAAAGCAGGCTGAGGGCTGGAGAGATGGCCTAGTGGTTAAGAGTGCCGACCGCTCTTACAGAGGACGCGAGTTCAATCCCCAGCACCCACATGGCGGCTGAGAACCGTCCGAAGCTCCAATTCCAGGGGAACTCCAGTTCCAGGGGAATCTGAGACCCTCTTCTGACCTCCGTGGCGTTGCACGACACGGGTGCACAGACTTGCATGCAGACAGTACATTCATACACATACAGAAATAAATAAAATTAATAAAAAAAATTAAAAAAAAAAAGAAAGCAGGCTGAACATGGGCCAAGGGAGCAAGCCAGTGGGCAGCGTTCCTCCATGGCCTGTGCTTCAACTCCTGCTTCCAGGTTCCCACCCTGAGTTCCTACTTTGGGCTCCCTAACTGATGAACTCTGAAGCAGGAGGTGTAAGACAAATAAACCTTTTCTTCCCAAAACTGGTCAGAGTGTTTATCACAGCAAATCAAAAGCAAACTAGAGCACTCAGATAAAGCTATAGAAATACAGTGATATCCAGAATAATAGGTTATATATGAGCATGCTTTATTATTCTGAGGTCAACACAAAGTTTCTAATGAATTTAAGAGGTACAGGGTCAGGGAATAAGGCTGCATAAAATAACCAGTAGGGAGAGGACTCAATGGGGATTAATTGTTCATTCTGTAAAAAAAAATCATAGAAAAATCCAAATCCAGAGACCCCAGTTCCAGGCAAAGAAAACCTGTATTACAATTGTTGGTCAGGGAAGCTCAAGAAATTCTGAAAACAAGATATCTTATTGCCACTGCCCTTGGTTGCCTCTCAAAACTTGTAGCCAAGACTCTATTGTTGAAGAAAACCACACATACTAAACAGAGGACTTGGAGGAATGGAGCTAGAATTGACCAAGAAGCTTCCTGCCTGAAGACTAGCTCTCATAGTATTGAAAGATGCTATCCAAGCTCCCAAGGGAGAATAATGAACAGTCAAACCCAGCTATAAAGTCTTTGAACCATGACAATGACTGGCTCAGCAAGACATCCCCATGGTGAAGTCATGGAATTTCTATATTGGGGCTAACCAACAGCTATCTAATTGGATTTAAGTCCTGCTCAATATGAAGTAATTCATATCTGGTACCACAAATCTCATCAACTGCCCATGGTTACAAACGTTCTAGAGCCTAAAACCTTATGTATGCAAAAAATGGTGTTCTCACACCTTATGATAGAAGCTGCATTTTGCTGCAGTCAAGCAATAATAGAGATCCATAATCGGCCAAAATGCAGATAATAATTTACCCTGAGGTATGGAACCCCAATTGGTACATCTACGACACAAGCAAATTCCTAAGCTCCTAAGCTTAAGGATAATCACAGAATAGGAAGCATAAAAATAAGAGCCAGAGAAGCAGGATGCCTCCTGTGAGGTAGTGTCTTCTAGATGTGGCAGGGTTATTGCATCCATGAAATCTTATCATTATAATTGTGGAAAGAAGGCATGGATAATGACAGAACCATCTAGCATGCCAATGTCAATGGAAAAATTTTCATAAGAGCAAACTATTAGATGAAGTACTATAGACAATCAATAGCTGCTGAGAAAGGGAAAATCGGATCTCTCCAGCGAGGACTTCCTTGATACATTATCCAACCCCAAGTGGTCAGCCCTAAACATATGTACATGTAAGCAACAGTAAATGGACTCAGTATATTGTGTTTCTACACACTTATGTGTATATATGCATACATATATACAACAATAATAATTATAGAAGTCATGAATTTGAGGAGAGTGAGGGAGTCATGAGAGGAACTTGAAAGAAAAGGGAGACCGATGGAAATGATATATAGTACTCATATACAAAACTCTCAAAATATGGTTTTTAAATTAGTTAAGTTGTACATCAAATAGTGAGAAAAAGTGTTGATAAGTAGAATTACAGTGACTGTGAATAATTTCTAGTTAACTTTACATAAAATCTGATGACAGCATAAACTTCTCTTGATTTCATCTTTAATCTATTAATAGCTGTTTAGCAAGTTAGTTTTCATTAGGCAGCTTAAAAATGTACTTACTGCGGGGCTGGAGAGATAACCTAGCAGTTAAGAGCAGCGACTGCTCTTGCAGAGGACCCGGGTTCGATCCCCAGTACCCACATGGCGGCTGAAAACCGTCTGTAACTCCAGTTCCAGGGGAATCCGAGACCCTCTTCTGACCTCCGCGGCATTGCACGACACGGGTGCACAGACCTACATGCAGACAGTACATCATACACATACAAAAATAAATTAAAGAAAAAAAATATATATACTTATTGCAGCTCCCAAAACTCAAGACTACAAGTAAGACTTAAGAGATCACCTTGAAAAGATATCATACATATCAGTGGCCAGATTTATTAAGTACACAAAGAAATATTTAAAGTGAATAAAATATACAGAATATTAAATATGTAGTTTAATGTTAACGTGACTCAGCATGTAAGGGCCCTTGGCACCAAAACTGACAACTTGAGTTTGATACTGGGAACACATGATTTAAGGAAAGAATTGCCTCAGAGGAGTTGTTTCCTGACTTCCAGATGCCCTTTGTGGCATGGGTATGGTCATACACATGCACAAACACACACACACACACACACACACACACACACACATACACACACACTCACACACACACCAAAACAAAACACTTGCTTGCAAATTAAATGAATAAAATATAATAAAAATTAAAAGATCATAAATCGCTTTGGTGTTTAACATTTGATTTGTATAAAATTTTATGAGAAATACAGAAAATACTAATGTGATTAAACATTTGATACAGACTTCTGAATCCCCTTATGTTTCTTGTTTCATAACATTTCCCTAGAAAAATGGTAATGTTAATTTATAACAGCATAGCAATTAAGGCAAGTCTATTATTTGAGTTAGGATATTAGAATGTTGATACTGTATAATTCTATCTATTGCAGAAAAAGATTGCCTATAATTTGTCATCAGAATTTATTTTTAAAATTTATTAGTTAAAATTTTGTTGGATATCATTTTGTTAGAGAAAATATTACAAAAAAGAATATTCATGAAATGATATTGAGACCAAATAAGATATACCATTTTGTGTTGCATTATGTGAATTATGAATCCTTGCAATATTCTGTGGATTCAATTATGCTGGTAAGTGTATTGAAAAATGCCTCCTTCGTGTCAGTCTCTTTAAATGTGCACCAACAACTTTGCCATTAAAAACCATATATTATACTTACCTGGCAGGGGAGATATGATCACAAAAGTGGTTTTCCCGGGGCGAGGCTTATACATTACACTCTGGATGTGCTGACTCCTGTGATTTCCCCAAATGCAGGAAACTTGGCTACATAATTTGTGGTAGTGGGTAACTGCATTCACACTCTCCCATGAAATAAAGAACCATATGTTTAAACCTATTAAATAATTATGGTTATGATAGTTTCAGGTGTGTGCAACAGAAATATTTCTATACCACTACTATCTAGGAAAGGGCATATCGTTTCATTTTACCTGTTCAATTTCAACTTTAAAAAGTAAAAATTCAGTGATTCACCACAAAAAGAATCATTCTCATATTTGTAAAAATTCAAAGGCTAGGGATGAAACAAAAGCCTTAAAATGCATAGTATCAAATATCAGAATTCCAAGGAAATGTCTGGTGTCCTGTGGAAACGGACACAGAAAATGGCCTTGAACTTCATCATGATTCAGTCCCTGAGAAAATGCTACTTCTAGAAGGAGATGTTGACAGACTTCCATACATATATGACTAACCACACAGTCATGAGTTGATACCACTCAGGCCTTGGTGTTTTGAAGGTTAACTAGCCTATAGTAATCTGCTCTGTCTAGATTTGGGTTCCCTACCCTACTATATCGAGAAGGAAACCATCTCGTTTTAGTGTTTTAATGATCTTAACAGTATGGGGAGGAAGTAAAATCAAATATAAGCCTCAAGTATTTGTGGGAGGGGAAGGTAGCTATTATTAATATATTTCTTAGAATTTCATATATGTGTTTTATTTCCATTATTTCCAGCTCCTCTATTCCCACTAACTCTTTCCACACCTCTCAGATTCTCTCTCAATTTCATGATTTCTTCTTTGAGAAATCCAATTACATATTACGCACACACACACACACACACACACACACACATCCATTAATTCCAATACTCAGGAGGGAGAGGATGGAGAATCTTCAGGCTACCCATGGATACAAAGTGATACTCTTTCTGGAGGAAAAAAAGGGGTGGGGGGACTTCTGACTTAGATTATGGTCATGTTCGAGGTGCAGACATTTATTATGGAATAGCCATTCTTCAATCATCAAATGAGTGTGTCCTAGTTACTTGATAGTACTGCAACAAAAACACTGACCAAAACCAACTTGAGGAGGAAAGGGTTTATTTGGCTTATGCTTCCACAACACAGTTCTTTACTGAGTAACTCAAGCAGGGCAGGAAAATGGAGGCAGGAACTGAAGCAGAGACAATGAAGAAATGCTGCTTGCTCTATTGGCTTATTCTCAGCCTGCTTTCTTTATACAATCCAGGAACAAGAACACTTGACCACTGGTGGCACCACCCACAATGATGGGTTTTCCCCTCCCATGTCAATCAACAATCAAGAAAATGCCTCATAGATATCCTCACAAGCCAGTCTGATAGAGGAACTTTTCTAATTGATGTTCCCTCTTCCCAGGTGTGGCAAGGTGACAACTGAAGCTTTCTAGCACATGAGGAACCTAGACTCCAACCTTCTGGTAAATCTCACATCCAGAAATTTGTTGCTCATTTTTCTCTATGGTTTTGTCTCAATAAAGTCTCACTTTATGCTTTCAACATGCTTTGACTGTTTGGAGTTTTTCAGTGTGATTATAATGTGTTTTTAATAATTTATTTATTGTTTTTATTTTATGTGTATGATTGTATTTCCTGCATGTAGGTAGATGCACCTCTGTCATACAGTTTTCAAGGAGATCAGAAGATGGCCTTGTAATCCTCTGGAAGTGAAGTTATGGGCAGTTATTAGATGCCATGTGGGTACTAGGAATCAAACCCTGGTCTTCTTCAAGAGCATCCAGTGCTCTTAACCACTAAGCCTTCTCTCCAGCCCTTACAATGTGTTTTAAAATTTATTTTTTCAATTTTTTAAATATATTTCTGTATGTGTATGAATGTACTGTCTGCATGCAGGCCTGTGCACCCGTGTCGTGCAATGCCGTGGAGGTCAGAAGAGGGTGTTGGATTCCCCTGGAACTGGTGTTCTCCTGGAATTGGACTTTCAGATGGTTCTCGGCTGCCATGTGGGTGCTGGGGATCGAACCTGGGTCCTCTGCAAGAGCGGTCGGTGCTCCCAACTGCTAGGCCATCTCTCCAGCCCCTTTTAAGATATTTTTATTTCAATTTACTCTACTTAAAAGTCTTTTCACACCTTAATGAAATTTATGGCTAGCTATGCTGATCTTCAAGAAAGTGTAGTTTCACAAGATTTTTGATGTCAGAAACATTTCCAGACATTACAGATTTTTATTTTATTTTTCCTTTCCTTTTGTTTCCTCTACAAAACATATTAGACATATTGTGGTATAACTGATGGTACTAAGAAAGTTTCTTAGTCTCTCCTCATTTTTCTTCATTTTATTTCTCTCTGCTCTTCAAACTTGGAAAACTCAAATTTCGATTTTCCAACTTGTTGATTATTTGGTCTACTCAATATTTCTATATTCCCACTACAGTTAACATTTTTCTATTACTGCATGCTTCATTGTGGAGTTTCTATTTGGATTTCCTCTTCTGGTCCTCCTGTTTTGATCTCCCAAGTGGTAGAATTACAGATGTTTATCAGCATGAATAGCTTGAATGCTGTTGCCCTTGCAGGCCCTGAGTTTTACAGTCCCTGTCTCAAGTCTTCCAAGAAGCCAGAATTACAGGCCTGTACCACAAACCTGGATGTAATAGCATTTATTTAATTATTTAATTTGGCATGTTGAATATTGTAATTGGTTGCATTATACAACAGTTTCTCCCACCTGCTTCATGGTTTGCTATGAAAATTGTTGTACTAACTCTAAGTACGTTTATAAACTATTTTCCTGTGTTTGGTGTTTAGTTTTTATGTTGTGTTTTCCATTTGGAGGCTTGTGTTGTTGTTGTTGTTGTTATTGTTTAAGATCTCCTAACTGTAAGCTCCTGTAAAATCAAAAGGCAAATTACAAACTCCCAATGTACAGTGGAACTTAATACACATTCCCATTCCAAAAGGGAGGAATAGAGGTGTAGTGAGGAAATACTGGACCAAAACAAGACCGAAAATCAGCAGGGCAAAAACCAAGTCCAGTAGCTCCATGTGCGACTTCTGGGATTTTACTTCCAAAGGGCTTAGATGGCTCAGCTCTTCCAGCTTTGCTTGCAACATACATCTCTTTCTTAGGCCGGTACCACTCCCTGTATGCAGCTCTCCTTGGCAAATATCTCACAGGTCTGGCATCTCGAATGTCTTCTTGGGGTCTCCGCTGCCAACCAGGCTTCACATTCACAGCTTCACACAATGGCCTATCAGGGCCTTCTTTATTCAGGGATGCCCCTGCTGCACTCTGCCTGGCCTCTGTGGCTCTCTGAAACCGTGGAAGAACTGATGACCCCTTCACTCTTGCAAACTTCAGGCCTCTAAAGCCAGCACCACGTGAATGAAATTGCCGAATCTGGCTGCAAGTTCGGGATGGACTCTCTCCTACTTTAACCACATTTGCAATTTTTCTCTGCCCTGGACTTGTTGGAGGATTAGCTGGGTGTGGTCTTGCCCTGAAGGTACTGATTCTTTTGTTTACTTGTAAATCTCCAGGCCTCTCCTTAATCACTTTAGTCTCCTTATGAAAGGGAGCCTCTCCTTCACATGCCTTGGCCACACCTTTAATCTTCCTAGTGTACTTTTCAGATCCAAACTGTTCATTCTGCATTTCCTTCTGCCCCATTTGCTCTTTTTCACTGTAGATCTGTATAATATTCACAATTAAAAGCCACACTACCATTTCTACATTAGGCTGTCTTGAAATATCCTCCACCAAAGACATTAGTCCATTGCTTTTCAACTTAGCATCAGGCAAGCATTTGGGCTGCGGGCAAACTGCTGCCAGACTCTATCAAAATATCCCAGTTGCTGCCCAAGTCTTTATTTTCCTCTGGAACTACATTTTTTGCAGCAATACTTTCTTCCAGGCTTCCACTAAAATGGCCCCTTAAGCTCTGCTTACAGTAGTCAACAGCTTTTTTAGCCCAAAGTTCTGAAGTCTTCCACATTTTTCCAAACATCTACATGGTCAGGTTCTTCACAGCCAACACCCCACTTCTGGCACCAAATAACTGTATTAGTCACATTTCTGTTGCTGTGATAAAACACCATGACCAAAGGAACTTATAAAAGGAAGAGTTTATTTGAGCTTAGGATTGACGGTTCCAGGGAATTAGAGTCCATTGTGGAGGGAGGCATGGCGGCTGGAGCAGCAAGCCAAGTGTCACATCTCGCAAAGAGCACAGGAAGCAGAGAGAGTGACTGGAGACCACAAGGCTTGTTAAACTCACTAAGCCTGCCCCCAGTGACATACTTCCTCTAGCACGGCCACACCTTCTAAGACCTCCAAAAACAGTGCCACCAACTGGAGACAAATGTCTGAATACTTAAAGCCTATGGGGGACACTCATTCAAACCACCACATTAATCAAGGCTGATTTATAACTATCTGTGTAGGACAGGAAAAGGGAAAATAAGGCAGAACTATGAAAATTTAAATAACATGTCCTTAATAATGGTTTTGAAAATATAATTCTCCCAAGTTGAGGCAAACATAATTTATGTACAAAACAATTTGGAAATAAATTTTAAATTGAATTTTTTTTCCAAAAACATACACTAATGATGGGGACAAGTGAAGGGGTTCATTTCATTCTCACAAAGAATTCTATAGATTTGCCACAATTCCTATATTCATGTTAAATAATTCAGTTATATATTATTCCATTTAAATATGTAATATATTTTAAATGTTTGTACAATATTCTCTCAGATATGTGGTTGAGATTATATTTGAATAAAATTTTAAGTAAGGATGTGAGATGTTTTGAGCCCTTTTTTATCTTTACTGACTCTTCTATTATAGCTTTCCAGCTTAAATACCACTAGTTAGTCAATGATAAATGTTTAATTTAAAAGAACAATACTTATTTTTCCCTGGTTAAGTCCATCACATTCTTTTGGAAAATTCAATAATCATCTTGAAATACTAAAAGGTTCTTTTGGAGAATGCAATTTTACAGTTTATAATTAAGAGTTTACCTCTCGTTTACATACCTAATCACCAAACTTATATAATATTCCTACCTAACTCAAACAAAGCAGTTAAAAATGGTAATAATCTATATTCAAGATAAGAGAGCAAGTAAATTTTGAGATCGATAACAACATGCAAGTTAACTAAATTAATTCAGGTTTATTTTTATGTGGAGAATGTCTATAACATGAGCAAGGTTCCCCAGCTAATTACTACATAGAATTAGTTAGAATTTCATGCCAAATAAGCTTTTGTATCCATCATTTCTGATCTTTAATAATTGATTTTTTGGTTGGAGAATTCGCTCAGTGGTTAAGAGCACTGGCCGTTCCTGCAGAGGACCCGGGTTCAATAATTAATTTTCTGGCAAATTGCATGCATCCTTGTTTGCTCAAATGAAAAACAAGCTAGATATATACAATAAATAAACAGTGCTCCAAACTGAAAAAAAAAGTGTATTAATAGCTACAAGTCAGCCTGTATAGTTAAAGACATGGAACAAAGATCAGAAATAACTTATTCAGGGAACTATAAGGATAGTTTACAATGACGTATTTGTCAAAGAAATTCACATACCTAGTTACAAGGAAAGATTTGAAATTTCAAGCACTTCTCTATACCCCAACAGAACTTAATTGCTTTTACATTGTTTTCTGATTTTATTTCATTTTTAAGAAAAAATGGGCTAGGGAAAGAATTACATTACACCTAAATAGTTTCTCAAACTTTATTGAAATAATATTTATTCCCATTTATACTGCCTTGTTACTTGTATAGAATTGTTATATGTATAGAATCATATTGACTTCAAATAAAGATACTTTGACTTATTTTGGGATGGATTCCCTCTTTAGAAGCTGTTGACCAGGAACACAATAGACCCTCAGACAATACTGCCATTGTCTCTGCTCTTGGTTATTTAACATAACTGTATGATAAGACCCTATTTCTGAAGACACTACATACATGAGCTGCAGAATAAACAAGGAGAAATATGTTTGGTGCTGACTTCAGAGCCTTGTCTCTACTGGCTAGCATTCATAGTGCTAGAAGGTGCTAAACAAACTACTGGACAGAAAAAGGAATAAACATCATCCTTGCCCAGCTGTGAATCTTGTACACTGCAATAACAATTGACCTGGCAATATATCCCCACTGATGAAATAGTGGTGCAAATATTATTTGAGTAAAACAACTCTATAATTGGACTTAAGGTGCCCTCGCTAGAATGAATCCCATGCCTGACATTGGTTATCAGGCTTTAGAACCTGAGGTTAAATAGGTCACAGGATATAGGAGAGAATATGATACTAGTTTTCTATGAAAAATTTGTCATAATGTCTTTGCATAAAAAGGAACTGAAAGGTTGTAAGAGTCAGAGGTACTGCGTGACCAAAAAGGAAATGGAGATTTCCAGAGAGCTGGTCAGTTTTTCATATGAACTCACAGCAATGTGACAGAATGCACAAGTTCAAACCTGAAAAAAATTACAGCATATATATGAAGATGTGAGTAAAAAGCTCCAACACCTCCTAAGGAAATTGTGGCAACAGATGGCTGCTGGGAAGGGCAGGGAAAAAATCTCTTTCATACATGGCTATCTTGGTGGGTTAACAAGGCTTCAGTGGTTAGACCTACACTGAAGGACATTTGGAGACACAGGTTACACTGTATATGTCTTATTATAATACAGTACAATTAATCAGGTGGAGAGCAATAAGGGAAGGTGAGAATAGAGAAGGATATCTAAATATTATCAAAATTATATGAAAATTTAGCCGGGTGTGGTGGCGTATGCCTTTAATCCTAGCATTCAGGAGGCAGAGCCAGGTGGATCTTTGTGAATTCAAGGCCAGCCTGGTGTACAGAGTGAGTTCCAGGCCAGCTGAGACTACAGGGAGACCCCGTCTCAACAAGACAAAAAAAGAAAAGAAAATTTTAAGTTGATTTAATAAAGAAACAAACAAAAATATAATTGGACAAAAATAAATTTAATTGTAGCAAAATTGAAGTGTGAAGATTCAACAAACTTACCAGTTCAAAATCTTTTTAGCCTTTCTGTGCCACATTCCTACCTTATAATATGAGGCAAGGTATTTTTCTTAAATGGTGAACTTGTGGTCTACAATTATTCAATGTGTGTCAAAAGATTTCTTTACGGCCAAGTCTTATGCAGAAAGGTAATGAAATTTTTGGTAAATTGTTTTAGAATTTATGGCTGTCTTTATGGAAAAATTGGTTCTAGTTCTTATGATCTACCATGAGGATAGTAATTTCAGTTTCCATAGCTTGCCATAATAGATAATCAGTTGACAGGTGGGAGTGGTAAGAGATGTAATGCAGGAGAACCTCAGGAAGAAACTATGTTTTAGAGACAGCTTCTTTGTATGGCATTATTTTTCACTTTTAAGTGTCATATAATTAATAGAATAAATTCAAAATAAAATTCTAGATATGATAAGTTTAAAGAAATGGTAAACTCTACTCTATATCAAGAAATGGAATTAAATGAAATACAATGAAGATTAATTTAGGGATATAATTTTACACAAAAAGAGCTGTTCAATGGCTGAGGCATTAAAAATTCTACTACAGAAAAAAATATTCTGATAAATATTCTGGCAATTTGTTCTTCAAAGTATAATATCATAATTTGACATGCATTTGAACTGGGGATTTGAACTCCAGCACAGAGTTCATTAAGCCACTCACTAAACATTGGAAGTTCTTATTCTATAGTCACAGAATCAAGGTCCTATATCTAGGAGAAAAAAAAAATCAAATAGTCAATGAAAATAAGGATGTCAAGAAACAATTTAAGAACATCTAGGAATATACTTTTTTATTTTTTTAAGTCTGTGTTTACTTGGGCTGGTGCTTTTGCTATTTTCTCTATTACTGTTGAAAATGTTCTTGGGGCTGGAGAGATGGCCTAGCGGTTAAGAGCACTGACCGCTCTTGCAGAGGACCCAGGTTCAATCCCCACAACCCACATGGTGGCCGAGAACCATCTGAAACTCCAATTCCAGGAGAACTCCAGTTCCAGGGGAATCCTCCAACACCCTCTTCTGAACTCCGCGGCATTGCACGACACAGGTGCACAAATTTGCATGCAGACAGTACATTCAGAACATACAGAAATAAATAAAATAAATAATAAAAAATATTATCTCATGAGCATTGATTAATAAGCTATATTTGTAGTAAGAACTGTTCTTTATTCCTGTCAGATACATTACCACTTATGGAATGTTTTAATTGTAAGTGTTGAAATATTCCTAGGGGGAAACTGAACTGAGTACAGTTGTGAATCCAAATTAATGAAATTCTAGAAAACTTGGGGATAGAGAGATGGATCAGCAGGTAAGAGCATTGGCTGCTCTTCCAGAGGAGCAGAGTTTGATTCCAGCACACACGTAACTCCAGCTCCAGGGATCTGGTGCCATCTTCTGACCTCCACATGACATGGATCCACTTACACACATGCAGACAATACCCTCATATACATAAAATAAAAACAGATAATTTTTTTAAAAAAGAACTTCTAAGGAACTTCACTCTGTTGGAAGCAGATTGTCTATGAAATACATTACAAAAAAATTAGAAGAGGAAAATAATAACACTAGAAATAACTTGACATTGCAAATGTAGATTATTTCTATAGTATTTTCCTTATTAAGTTTTAATTTCCAATGTTTTACTTGCTACCTAATATATATAAACTATTTTCACATGGCTCAACATAAATGGATTGCTTCACTAAATAAATATAGACAGTAATATCTAGGGAACTTTTTTCAAACAAGAACTTTGTCTTGTTTGAAAATTTTTGAGCACTTCAAGTAAATTATTAATCCTCTTCAAAACTGGATTTGATACCCTTTGTTTATTGGAAATTATTTAAAAGCCAGTCACAAGCTCATTCAGGTGCATGACTTTCCACTATATGCTTAATAGGAGTTTCCAGGTTTTCATATCATTGGTCTTCTCAAGTATTGACCTTGTGTCAGAGTTTGCATAGTCACAAGAACCATGGGTAACTTTGATACACAAGAGAACTTGGATAGGCTTGTTCTGAATGTGTGGATGATCTCCATTTAAATTAAAGTGTTTGGCATGGGCTAGACAAAGGACTAGGTGTCTATATTATTCCTGTCCTCATAACATACGTATCATTTCAGTTCTTTACATAGAGGCATTTTTAAAATGTTTTTTATAGAGAAACTAATAAATATGCTATCAAGAAGACAAAATTGCAATAAATCTCCCTATTAGCTGTAGGAAAGGGACTTTGCCTGGCTCAAGGTAAGGAACTGCAGATACTGACCTGAGGCTTTTCCGTGAGGTCAGGGCACGCAGTATTTCCCGCTTCACCTATCTCTGCAAAGTTCATGACCCTGACAGCCTCTTCCTTTGATGTATTTAGCAAAGATGTCATAACTGTAGCTTACTGTTTACACAAACAGTAGCTCTGCTGCCCCTGGTAGGAGCCAAGGTGGCTCGCACTTCCCTTCCCCTCATTTCACACCCTCCTGCCCCCACTTCCTTGCCTCTTGCACAGTAGCTTTCAGTATATAAGCACATTGCTGGCATGAATAAAGTTGAGTCACTTTCCTCCCGGATTTTTCTCTATGAGTCCATTTTTTTTCTTTTATTTCTTATTCCATGGGTAACCACCCATGATTCCTTCCCCTCTCCTTACCAGGAGCTCAGCTTAGGAACGATTAGCCTGCTGGCAGGAAACACCTACAAAAGCCTGCAGTCTTGTAGGACTGCCAGCCTGGATCTAGGAGGGAAGAATATCATGTGGATTGTGGCCACACGTGACAATAGCAACAACCAACAATTAACATTTATCCAGATTCACCAGTATATGGTCAAATATTTTTTTTCACAATAATTTCCAGGTAAATAGCCATCATAATGATTTTATTCTGAAACAGTAATTTCAGAATTTCTAAAATATTCTCTCCTGTTTGATAGGACTATTCCTTCATAACATCAAAAAGACATTAATGTTTCTTTGATTGTATGAATTTTTCTTGTTAATATTTTACATTATTTCTTCTTCCTCCTTCCCTGTTTTATCTCTTGATTCTCTCCCCTCTTCCTTCTCCTCCTTCTCCTCCTCCTCCTCTTCTTCCTCCTCTTTTTCTTCTCTCTTTTCTCTTCCTCCTCCTCCTCTTCCTCCTCCTCCTCCTCTTTCTCTCTTCCTCTTTCCCTCTCTCCCACCTTTTAAATCTATTCTGTCCATTACCTTTTCCCAAGTGTTGTCAATGAAATCCAAAAATGACTAAAGGATGTAGGGTTTGTAAAAAGATCAATTTTCTGTAATGAGTGTCCTTAAAGAGTAGAAATTTCATGGGCTGGAGAGATAGCTTAGCAGTTAAGAGCACCGACCACTCTTGCAGAGGACCCAGGTTCGATCCCCAGTACCCACATGGTGGCTGAGAACCGTCCGTAACTCCAACTCCAGGAAAACTCCAGTTCCAGGGGAATCCGAAGCCCTCTTCTGAACTCTGCAGCATTGCACAACACGGGTGCACAGACCTACATGCAGACAGTAAATACATACAATTTAAAAAATATTGTTGTTAAAAAAAAAAGAGTAGAAATTTCTTTCCCTATCTTTTGGTTCTCTATTTGTATCCCAGTAGACATAATGTATAAAGTACTGCTTTAGATCCATTTGATTAGATTTATGCTCACCTGCATGACCTACCACATTATGAATTCCTAAAAAAATCTATGGAAGTTTTAGAATATTTTGTTTATCGATTTGTTTTGTGTGCATGGTATATATTCAGTCATTATTTAACTATATTTAACATATGTGTGAACAAAATTGCCACTTATGAAATGATTGTCTCATTTTATCTACAGTGCAAAATTCTGGAAGGCAAGTTTCACAATTTCATCATTTCTTACTGCTGAGTAGAACTCCATTGTGTAAGTATACAACATTTTCATTATTCATTCATCAGTTTGCAGTCAAATAAGTGGAAATAGAGTGTTCTAGTAAGTGAAGTACACAAATACAAAAAAGCAAGTGATGCATGTTATTCTTCATTTGTGGAATCACTTTTATGTGTATATCCTTATACACATAAGGAAAATGGAAAAGATAAACAGAGCTAGGGGAAAAGAAAGAACCTGAAATAGGGGGATAGTAGGGAACAGATATTACCAGGGAAGAGGTGGGAAAAGTGGGAGTGTTAGGCCGGGAAGGGATGAGAGACTGACATGCAAGGGGCCATGGTGGGGGAGGAGGAAACACAGACAAAGGGACCTCCCAACACAGGGTATTGCCAGAGCTCTAAGTTATCTCCCCAAACTGGAAGATAAAATCCTATTGCTGAAGAAAGGATATAATTGTCAGATACAGTACATGGAGTAATACAGCAGGAACTTCTTCCTGAAGTTTAGCTCTCATAGTTTTTGAAGGTAATATGTAAGGTGCTAAGGGATAAAATAAATCAATGGTTCAACCCAGACCCAAAGCCTAATAACCATAATGACCACCACAGGAAACACAGTCTATCAGTTCAATAATGGCACTGTTATTGGTGGTGGGGTAGGGGGGTAATCAACAACTATCTAATTAGACTTAAAGCTGTTTCAATGGGTATGAATATGAACTCATGAGTGGCACTGTAAACACATCCAAGTACCCATGGATGTCTGGTCAAAGAAACTAGAAAAAAACCCTGTCTCTGTCATATCTCTTGATAAAAATTCTTACCATAAGCTAAGTATGGATCCTTATATTTACAGACAAGTATAGCATATGCCACTCTGATATCAAAGAAGCTTCTTTTTGCAACAGAAAGAGGCTACTGCAGAATACAACAGCTACCTAGACACAGAGAATATACATCTGAGAGATGATGTTGTGCCCCAAATTCAGGTCCCCCAAAGACCACCAAGGAGCCAACTCCAATGCAAGTACAAAAGGATCACTTTATTCAAGCTTGAGCCCAGACTCACCACCTGTTCTGATACAACAGTCCAGGAGAGTAAGCCCTGAACAAAGGTGTAGCAAGATTTTATAGTTTTCAAAAGACCAAAAAAAAAAAAAAAAAAAAAGGAGGGGGGAGGCATGTTTCTGGCAAAAGAGTTACTTAATTGGTCCAGCTTTTGGCTGGTATAATTTGTCTGCGTGTGATTGAGTAAGCCTTCCTGGGCTTATGGGCTGCTTTGGTTGGCTAGTTTAAAGAGCTTTGTCTGCATGTGATTGGGTAAGCCTTCCCAGGCTTATGGGCTGCTGTTGGGTAGGGTGAGAGGACTAGTCACCTAGTTCTGAGTCATCCTGACTGGGTTTCTTCTTTTGGTAGTTGTTTATAAAATAGAGTCCTACCCAAAATGGAGTTTTGAGCACCACAACCACTCCTAAGTAACCCATCTACAGTTAAAACTCTACAAATAAGGCTCATGGAACAAGTGGTAGAGAGAAAACTAATGTATCTCTCAACTCTCACCAGTGAAGCTTCCTTTTACAACAGAAAGTGATACACACAGAAGGCCACAACTGTTGAAGTATTAAAGAATAAAAGACTGGATAACATTCCTATATTAAACCTCTCTTACGCCCTCTCAGAGACCATTTTGAAAGGGGGGCAGAAAGATTATAAGAGCCAGGGATGCTTCATGAACACAGGAAAACAGAGGCTTTCAGGCTATTAGAACCTTGTACATGTGAACTTGTGGCAATGGTGGCATTGCTCCTAGGACCTATGCCAACTCAATCAGACAAAGGCCCAGAGTGTAGCAAAAGAACTAGTTAGTGGGCCAGCACTGTTCTAGGAACTACTAGAGAATGATTACTACTGGGTGAGGGTGATAAGGCCTTACTAGCATCTCTAGATAGGCTGACTAGTGTGGGAAAAACTTAGTTAAGATAGGTAGCATTCTAAACCAAAGGAACCTCCCAGGCCAAACCCATGGGGTGGGATGTAGTAACAAAATGGTTTAGGATTTGGCCCTGGGAGTTGAGTCATGCTGTCCATATAAGCCAGACATTTTGGAATAAAGCTCTCTCTGTATTTGGACCTTAACATGCATCCCTGTGGTTTGCTTTCTTGTGTGTGTTTTCCACATGGATTGTCCTGGGACTAAATGAGACACCCCACAAATGGTGCCCAGACATGAGGTTTGAGGAAACCTTGACAAATTAGTTACGCAAACCTCTAAAGCTTGGCTTTTCCTTCTCTTTCTTCTCTCTTTCTTAATAGCTATCTTTTGCCGTGGAGCCTTCTCTCTGGCTGGTTTCAGTGTATGAGAGGGTGATCTGGGAACAGATGCTTTGCACACATGAAGGAAAACTGCCTGGCTCTGGTTTGGCTCAGAGAGAGTATCCCATTCCCTCCAGGCATGTGCCTTCTGGCTCGGTCACTCCTACAGGCTATAAAAGCCAGTGACTTCAAGGCTGAGTTTAATATCAAGGCTTGTTAGCCATCATTGGCCTTGGAATCATTTTTCATAATTTTACAGGTCTAGAATAAAACTATGAAGCTGTAATTTCCAAACAAAAAATACTTGGCTTCATCCCCTACTGTGAGGAACCAATTTCTCATTTTCAGCTCCAGCTTAACTCCTTCATATGTAAATTTTCTCCAGGTAGCTCTAAGGCTCAGCCAAGGCTGGAGCCCAGTTTCTTTCTGATGCAAATTAAGGCCTTTCACAAGAACCATCCTACCAAGAACAGTTTTAAAAAAGAAACAACCTTTTTCCAGATAATTTTAAGCCATGGCCACTTAATAAATTTCTCTTAAATTTTGTATACAAAGTCTGTTTTTAGATAAAAGTGTTCTCTTGTCATCTTGTGGGTTTTTTGGTAACTATTTTTATTTTTTTAAAAATTTTTAACATTTTTTTATTGATGCTTTGTGCATTTCATACATCATTTTCCAATTTAGTTCAGGCACATTTCCCTTTCCCTTCCCCCTCACCCCCACCCCATTCCAGATCATGCATTCTTCCATAACTGTCCTGCATATTTCTCTCAGTTTTTTTTTCTTCATTTTTTAGCTGTAAGTGGTAATCCATGAGTACAAGCATCCTTCATGCAAAACCAATATGCAGGCTGTTGTGCCCAAACCCATACAGCCCTACCATCCAGTGGGGGGTGAGGGATTGTATGTTCAATCAAGTTAATCAAATGAGTGTCCAGACTACATTGCTGTAGTTTCACCATTCACCCCAATCACAGCCCTTACATTATGCCACACCCCCTCTTCCGCAGATTGTTTCCTAGGCTTAGAAAAGGGGCACAGGTGGTTGAGAAGCAAAACAGTCCACTCTCTCTGGAGCTGTTGTCTTGGACTCTGGTCAATTCTGGCTGTTTCCTTTCATGGGCTGACAGTTTGTCCAGGAATAACCTTTCGATCCTACTAATGAAGCACAAGCAATTAGATATATAGGTATTTAAACAGCACTAATAGTTATGGTAGGTTACTTTGGTATAGACACATATGTTTGGATGATATGTTAATCCATGAATTACATTTTTTCCTGTTAAATATGACAGGGTCTTACTGTGGCTTATAACATCTCCTAACCTGTAGAGGATGTAAGCTTGTGACATCAGCCATGGGTTATTCCTCCAAGGAGAGAGCCAATAGCCAATTAGATTTGGGATATACAGGCATATGCCAGTAACTATTTTTAAATCTAACTCTTTTTACCTAATCCTGCATGCTCTTTGTGGATCCAAAATTGGGGTTCAGCTAGCTTTATCACTTAAGTAATTCAAATCCATTTCAGCATGCTTAACTTAAAATGTAATTTTATTTATTTATTTTTTATTTATTTTTTTTTATATTTTTATTTCTGTATGTGTATGAATGTACTGTTTGCATGTAGGTTTGTGCACCCGTGTCGTGCAATGCCACGGAGGTCAGAAGAGGGTGTCGGATTCCCCTGGAACTGGAATTCTCCTGGAATTGGAGTTTCAGACGGCTCTCGGCCGCCATGTGGGTGCTGGGGATCGAACCCGGGTCCTCTGCAAGAGCGTCCACACTCTCAACTGCTAGGCCATCTCTCCAGCCCCATTTATTTTTTTATGTGTATGAGTGAACTCTCTTCATGTAGGTTGGTGCATCTGTGTTGTGCAATGCCATGGAGGTCAGAAGAGGGCATCAGATTTCTCTGGAACTGGAGTTAAAGACGGTTCTTAGCCTCCATGTGGGTGCTGGGAATTGAATTCAGGTCCTCTACAAGAGCAGTCAGTGCTCTTAACTGCTGAGCCATCTCTCCAGCAAAAATGTAATATTTTTACTTAACCCCCAGGTACCCTAGAGATCTTTTGAGTAAAATATGTGGACAATTAAAAGTAGTTGGCTGATTTAATTTTATTTTGATCTTTTTAAATGTGTTTCACCTTAAAGACTTTTTTCCCACAGAATTCCTGATTACACGTGGTCTGTGCTCTGGTGCCACCAGCCTGTCTGCTGTGTTCATATCATCCAGGGAACTGAGCACATGGTGCCTTAACAATTTATCTAAATCATGCCTTTCAAATTTTTGCTTAAAGTAACACAGTCTTTTAATTTCAGCAATTTGGAGACAAAACAGATGGATTTCTAGGGGAGTTTACAGGCCCTGGAGTTCTAACAAAAGACACTTGCTTGATGATTATTTTTTAAGAACTATTAGTAAAAGCCTCTTTAACAACTGGAATTAATATTTTGGTTCAATTTAAAAATTTTTTTGAAAAAAACTGTTTTATCCTTCTTTAAGCCCATATTCAAGCCATGTGTATGTGTGAGTGAACTCAAGTTCCTGCTTTTAATTCATTATAATCCTACAGGTTTAAATCTAATTAAGAGCCAACTATAAACAAAGATAGATCCAACTCATAAATACTGCTTTATACCTCTTAGTGTTAACAATTTTTTTTGGGTTTACAGTATGCATTATATTCAGTTTAATAATAAATTGTTGATTATTGTTGGTCATTGTTATTAATAGTTATAATTATTGTTATTATTGAATAGAATTACTAATAATAATTGATAATAATTGAGTCTAATAATAAATTGTTAATTGTTGTTGGCTATTAATATCGACAATTATTATTCATAATTATTAATTATGATTATTGGGGTTAATAATTGTTAATAATTATTGATAATTTATAATAATAGCTATAATTATTGTGATTGTTATTGTGATTATGGATAATTATTACTTTTCCAACATCCTTAATAGTAAGACAAGATAAATCAGTCTAAGACTACAAACAACTTTGACCTGTCTACTTTTGGGCACCCTCCTCAACCTTTGGATCTGTAAGTAAGATCCAATGATTGGACTTAGCATCAGTTAGACTTAGCATAGGGACAACCTAGGGATAGTTAACCGGTAGGGACAGGATGGGAAAAGAATAAGAATAGACTTTGGGGATAGTTCATTGAAGCCAAGTAGTTGGGAATGGGTCTAAGAGGTGGCATATGGATCTCAGCTGTTTTGTGTGTTACTAGGACAAATTTTGTGTTTCTCATTGAATATTAAATAATAATGTGACTTTCCTCTCTTGCAGGTCAGCCTAACCTTTATTATGTGTGTGTGTGTGTGTGTGTGTGTGTGTGTGTATGTGTTTGTGTCTGCACACTCATGCACATGTGTGTATGGATGTGTATTCTAAATATATTTTAAAGTTAATGGCTATAAAACCAGTAAAAACACTACCTCTGAGTTGGAACTTCCTTCTCATGATGCAGATTTATTTTAAACAGCCAACACATAATTTAATTTCAACAAAGGTTATGGGTTGATTGTGTATTAAAAATAACAAAAATTTATTGAATGTCTTAATAGATCTACACCGCCACCTACTGGTTACACCCTTTCAACATCTGAAACAAAGATATGAATGGGTTTTCACAGTATTAAAGTGTTAGTAAATTTGGGGGTCTTTGGGAAGAAAAAAAGAAAAAAAAAGTGTGAATTCTCTGTTACCATCATTACAGAGAATTCCAGGCTGAAGCAGACCTGAATTTCATTCGAGTGACCAATAGGTTGGACAGCAGCCCTTTAGACCACTAACCTGGATAGCCAGTATGGTAAATTGAATTGTGAGTGGGAATAGGCTAAAGATAGGCAATCATCCATCAGCCTGAAATTCCTGTCCAGGGGCCAGCAGTCTTTGGGCAGGTGGAAAAAGCATGGCCAGAGTGGAAAAAGTTCCATTGTCCCAGGGTAAGGACCTGAATTGGAAGTACCTCTCAGGTTGGGTTACAGAAGCAACTGACTGACCTCTGCACCAAGGGGACAATTACCCACAGTGTCTATAAAGCAGTCACTGTGTTCCCCTTCCCTTGGCAGTACAGTGTTGTACCTGTTTGTAGCAATAGAATCTCCCACAAAAAGAAAACAAATTATCATGGTAATGGAATCGTTCCTTAACTACAAAACAGCCAACTGCTATAGTAACAATTTCTCATGGGACATACATAGTCAGTCTTTAATTAACTAATCGACATAAGAACTGTAAAAGAAAATTTTATTCAGAGCTAGATATTGAAAAATCTTTAAAGCAGGGTTTCATGCTGGGCACGGAGAAGACAACTCCAAGAGCTTTGAGGAAGATGGTCATTAAAATCCACTCTGTAAGCTTTGTAGTTTAAAATGGTTTATTCAAAAATAACATATATTTATAGATGGGTGTATTTCAGTAGAGACTTATACAGAAATACAAAATAAACAATATAAGTTAATGGATTTGATTTATCTGAAGGCATAGTCTAGTCATATAGTTTTAAATAACTCTGGATTCCAAACCTTTTGATAAATTTTCAAGTTGAAAATGTTAAAATTAACAATGGGAAAAGAGTTGTATGTTCCCGCAGGTAAAAACACGAAACTAAATGCCTGGAAATGTATGACTTTGGGCTGTGCAGAATGAACCAAGAAATACCAGCAGAGAATCTGGTCCATCAGAACATTAAAAGGAATAAAAACCTCAGACTGTCTGAGTCGCAGACACCAAGCATATCTCTGAATTCTATTTAACATAACTGTTTATAATGTGTCCTAATGAAGTTTACCTTCCAGGTGCCACAAAGTTTTAATATGAGAAACTTTCCTACCTCTTCTTTTTTATAAAAAAAAGAAAAACGTGATGGATGGTAATTAAGTCATTCCCTTGTTGTAAATGAGAGCCAACTGTTATAATAGTAATTTCTCATAAAACAGATATAATTGTTTTCTTTAATTGACTAATAGACATAAAAACCATGAAAAGAAAATTCTCTATTCAAAGCCAAATATAATAATAAAGTATTTAACACTTGTGTAATTAAACAAACTTGTCCCGCACTGTAGTCTCGCCAGCAAGAACTTCACGCGGACAACAGGATTCTTCTGTGGTAATATTTATTGTGCACAGCTCTTTTGTGAGAAGGACCCCGAAATGGGGAAGAGGCACTGCTTATATAGCAGTCCAGAGGGTTCGGGTATGCTCTGGATTGATGCACCGTCCGATGGCTCATTAGCATGCCCAAGGCGCGGGCCCAGAGAGCGTGGGCTCGGAGAGTAGTAGTCATGCGCAGTTTGTCCAATGCAAAGGCAACGGCGGGAAGCGGCTTGTAGTGACTCAGGAAGTCGGCGCCATCTTAGGGCGTGGTACAGCACACATTGTTTGTGTGGTAGGCTGCCAACAGTTCCCCCTTTCTGTTTTAATAGAGCAAGGTCTCTGGGCCGCAGCTGACTGTTCAGGGGTGACATGACCTGTCAGAGACTCTATTAAAATTGGCTGGGAGAATGCCTGTCTTAGGTTGCCTCTGCAGAGGTATTCCTTACCCGTCATGGGGTGGACAGACAGCTTTTGGTCTGTTCCCTGTCTTAGGTTGGTAATACTTGCAGCAGGTCTTACCCGTCATTGACTACTTCTCCAGCATACTAAGCCAAATGTTTGGGGAGGAGCCTGCTTCCAAAGCCGCAAGGGCCTGTGCAATGACTACTTTATCGCGCTGATGCTGGGCACGGAGCCTACACATAATCCAGAGCATAATTATAATCCCTCCACATAGAAATAGGCCAAACCCTGCCACCCCTGCCCATTCTTTGAAGTGTGAGACGGCAGCAGTAATCCAGGAGGCCAGTCCTTCAGCAAGGGAGGCGTCCACTCTAGTCGAGTTCACGGTGACAATAGCCATACGAAGTTGGTTCATCAAGCTGTCAAATTCTCCAGTCCAATTACCTAAAAGATATCTAGACAATTGGTTAGACAAATTTGCTGCCCTTGTGAAGTTTTGATATTGGATGCTGGTCACACATAGGCCAGAATATTTCCACTCACAGCCAAGCTGGGCTAGCTGCCATAGTTCAAATGTAGTAGAAGTATTCCAAAAGGTAAAAGGCCGTTAATTGTCCAGCGTACTCCCCGTGACTGGCATCCTGTCCAAGGGGGCAAAGCTGTTTCCCTCCGGCCAGTACAGAAGGGTGACCAATTAGGTTGCAGCAACACTTTTTCCCTTCTCTATATAATACAGATTACATAAAGGCAGACAAATCCACATTTATGGAAAGCATTAAGCATTTGCTGCATGGAAGATTTTTTAGTTCTAATACTAGTATTGCAGAGTCACAGAGCATATTTTTAACACTTAACTTGTAGGTTCATTGAATATGGTTATGTTTTTAACTCCTGGAATAAATGGGTAGCTGTTTTTAAATCTCTACTGACAAATTAATTGAAATAGCTCTGGTTAAGCATTGATATTTAGAAAAAAAGTAAAAATCAAATGGTTTATTGTTGGTTTTTGCCATTTGGTAGCATTTACACACAGGCTTCGATCTTCAGAATACCCTGGATTCAGTAGAAAAACCTTTTAAATGAAGTTTTGTACAATAGAAACTTCTCAGCAGTCAAAATTTAAGACTGTAAAAAAATACATGTAAAACATACTTTTTTGAAAACACTTAACTTTGAACAAAGCACCAAACTACACAAACGCAGATTGGGAACATTTGCCTCATGGCATGTCGCGCCTCCGGGGAACAAAAGGAGGTGGAGCATTTCCCAGATGCATAAGGCGGAGGAGCCGAAGGCAGGGGAGCGGGAAAGCTATGGGACCTGTTTACTTTCAGTTTTAACCTTTTCTTTCGCCGGGCGGGGCGAAAGTGTTCATTTTTGTACCGGGCTGCTTCCTCCTCTAATTCCTCCTCCTCAGATAGCGGTAATTTTTCATTAGAATCTGAATCATTTAATGTCAGGGCTTGTAGGTCTCTAAATGGGTATAAGGTACCTTTATTAATAATCTCGCTAGCATCCTCTTTTTTCTTTGAATGCGCATCTAACCTTTCACTCCGTTCTGTTTCTGACATGCTTTCCTGAAGGTCCGCAAGGGCTTGTTGTCCTTCCCTAATTTCTTTTTTACAGTTTTGATCGTCCCAGCAAGAGAGAGTAAACAATGGTATAAGGACAATTACAACAGCCAATAAAATAATTAGGCAAGCTTCCAATCCCTCTAGATTGTCAGAGAAAAGCATATCTCTCAGAACTTAACTTAAAGAAAAACTTACCTGGCCACAGTTCTGAACCCTCTTCGGAAGTCGAAGGGTCCTCTCGGCGCCAGCGACGATGTCAGGTTCCCGGGCCCGGGCTCTCGGCACCACTTGTCCCGGTCCCGGATCTTTGGCGCCACTTGTCCCGTGCTGTAGTCTCGCCGGCAAGAAATTCACGCGGACAACAGGATTCTTCTGTGGTAATATTTATTGTGCACAGCTCTTTTGTGAGAAGGACCCCGAAATGGGGAAGAGGCGCTGCTTATATAGCAGTCCAGAGGGTTTGGGTATGCTCTGGATTGGTGCACCGTCCGATGGCTCATTAGCATGCCCAAGGCGCGGGCCCAGAAAGCATGGGCTCGGAGAGTAGTAGTCATGCGCAGTTTGTCCAATGCAAAGTCAATGGCGGGAAGCGGCTTGTAGTGACTCAGGAAGTCGGCGCCATCTTAGGGCGTGGTACAGCACACATTGTTTGTGTGGTAGGCTGCCAACACAAACTATATTAATACAGGAGAGCTCTGGTATCAGCAATGGGTTATTTTGTCAAGGTGTTGGCTAGGGGATCCAAGCCCCAAAAAGGTAAAGGCATTTTTGCCTACAAGCTGGGATACCTGCAAGAAAAGTGGTGGTTAAGCCTTGCTGCTGAAGACCTGGTGTAAGCACTTGCAAATGTACAGTTGGCTTCTGGAATGCCAGAGAGAGTTACCAAAGACCATTAAAGCAATGAAGCAAATATTGGTCTCCTTGAGACAAGCAAGATTCCTCCGTCAGTATCAGCTACACCTCATCTGCCTGGAGATATTGCGCAGCCAGTGGCAGCCATATGTCTATATATCCCAAATCTAATTGGCTATTAGCTCTCTCCTTGGAGGAATTACTCATGGCAGATGCCTTAAGTTTACATCCTCTAGTGGTTAGGAAATGTTATAAGCCACTTTAAGAACTTGTTACCCTTTAGAGAAAAGCCACAGTTCATGGACTAGCATATCAACCAAACATCTGTGTCTATGCCCACAATGTAACTTGCCATAATAATTAGTACTGATTAAATGCCTGTACATCTAATTGCTTATGATTTGTTAGGATTAAAAAAGTATACCTGGATATACTTCCAACCCATGAAGGGAAACAACCTGAACAGACCAGAGTCCAGAATGACATCTCCAGAGAAAGTAGACTGTTTTGTTTCTCTGCCACTTGTGTCCTTTTCCCAAAGCCTAGGGAACAACCTGTAGAAGAGATGTGATAGAATGTAAGTGCTTTGGAGATTGGGGTGAATTGTGAGATTACACCAATATGGACTGGACTTTTCTTTGATCAACATGCTTGTGCATACAAACTTCTCCAATTGGATTATGGGAACTTTGGGTGTTTCAAAATCTGGACATAGATACTTGCTAATTGGTTTTGCATGAATGGTACTTACATTCGCTGATTATGTTTGACATCTGGTTCACTTCATGATTGGGATTTTTTTATATTAATTGGCCTTAGTATAAAAATAAAGTTTCAAGTCTGACCTGCTCCCCCACTGCCTGGCACTCAAAACAGGCTTGAGCAGCTGGCTATTCAAAGCTCAGGTTATTTTGTGTTGTTAGCCTCTCCCATGGACTCACCTGCTTCTCAAAAAAAAAAATTAAAGGGTGAGATGTGGGAAAATTTAGTTAAGATGGGTAGCATTATAAACCAATGGGACCTCCCTGACCACACCCATGGAGTGCGATATAGTGATGAAAAGGTTTAGGATTTGTCCCTGGGAGTTGAGTCATGCTGTCTATATAAGCCAGATATTTCGGAATAAAGCTCTCTCTGTATTTGGACATTGACATGCATCCGTCTGGTGTGTTTTCCACATGGATTGTCTTGGGAATAAATGGGACAACCCACAGACTAGACTCCAGTGGGTGAATTTGCACCAAAGAACATCTGGGTACAAATGCTTGACTGGATATTGCTTAACATGTATGGCAGAATACATGAGGTCTGATGGGGACCTGGGGGCCATAGATTGAGGACAAGGTCGAAATTGTATTAAGAACTATTGCATGAAATGCACAAAACCTCTTTTTTTTAAGTTTTGGAAGGCCGTTAATTAGAAGAAGGAGATTCAGTCTACATATCAAGTTCCAGGCCAATGGGGGCTACAGGGAATCTATGTCTCAAAAATTAGCATATACATCAGTTAAAATGGACTGAACAAATCTTTAAATTAGAAATTTAACAAATGCCAATGCAGACTAAAATATATTTAGAATTTTGAATATTAAATGAAGGTGAAATTATTTATATTTAAATTTTTTATACCAATGTTAAAGTCTGTTTTCTATTACAAAGTTAATTATATATTAACATAAAATGTACTGAATGAAAAACATAAGACAGAATTCCAAACAAGTCTTAAAAGGCTGTTCACTAGAACTTTATTACTACCAATTGCCTATATAGTTCAATTTGACCTGTCCTCCATGTCCTGAATGCATTGATAAAATACAAGAATTAAGAAATGGATCCACATGTTTGCTTTTGTGACAGTACCATGCTGGTTTTTATAACTACAGTTTTGTAATATAGCTTAAGATCTTGTATGTTAATGCCTCACCATTGCTATTCGTGCTCAGGTTTGCTTTGGTTATCCAGGCTTGTTCTGATTCCTATAAATTTGGGGAATTTTTTCCTAATTCTGCAAAGAATTTCAATTCGATTTTTGTTATCATTCCACTGAATTTACAAATTGTTTTTGGTAGGATGGTCATTTTCACAATATTAATTCTACTAATCCATGAGCCCAGGTCTTTCCATGTCCTTGTCTTTCCCCCAATCTATTTCTTTGAACATTTAAAATTTTCTTTGCAGAGATCTTTACAACTTTGGTTAAACTTATTCCTGGCTAATTTTTGAGGCTCTTGTAAATGGGAGGTTTTTCATGAACTCTTTCTCCAATTGCTTGTTTTTGATATATAGAAAGGCTATTAATTTATGTAAATTGACCCAAACACAAGTGAATGCAATTTTAGAGACCTAATGTTTGACAAAGGTGCAAAGTATACACACTGAAGGAAACACAAGAACTTCAACAAGTAATGCTGGCACAACTAGAGCTCTGCCTTCAAAAGAATGAAATTAGACCATTAGCTCTCATCTTGCACAAAAGCCAACTCCAAATGTATCAAGGATCCCAACATGAAATATGAAAATCTGAAAGTGTTAGAAGAAAATGGAATCAGTACCCTATAAAATATAGGTGCAGGAAATGACTTACAAAATTGGACATAATTTGCTCAGGCATGAAGGTTAACTGAAAAGCTTCACAGAGCAAAAGAAACAACCAATGAAGTATAGAAGAAATCCAAAAAGTGGGAGAAAAATCTTCACCAGTGACAACATCTGAAAGAAGATTAATATCTATAATATACAAACAACTCAGAAAGCGAAGAATCAAGAAAACAATTGACCCAATTAAAAGATGGGCTGTGGATATGAATAAATATTACCAAAAGAAGAAATAAAAATGGCTAAGAAACACCTTAAATGTATTCAATATCCTAAGTAAGGAAATGCTAATCAAAACCACTTTAAAATTTTATCAAAATCCAGTCAGACTGGCTAAGATCAAGAGAAGAAATGGCACCAAATGCTGGAAAAGATGTGGAGAAAATAGAGTGCTCATTCACAGTTGGTGGTACTTTAAATTGATGCAACCACTATGGAAACCAGTGCAGATTGGGTTATATCATTTCTTGACATATACCCAAATGATTCATCCTATTGCAAGATCCTTGTGCATTCATGTTTCTCTCAGGTATTTTCACACCCTAAATGTCCCTCAACTGACAAATGGATAATGAAAATGTGGTACATTTACAAAATGGCATTCCACTCACCATTAAATAAAGATGAAATCATGAAATTTTCAGGTAAATGGATGGAACTAGAAAATGCTATAGTAAATGAGGTAACACAAATTCAGAAAAACAAATTCTCATTTGTGGATTTTACCATCAAATCCTAATATATGAATATAAATCCTTATGTAACTGCAGGAACCAGGAAAATGGGAAATAAAACATGGAGTCAAAGGGAAAGAAGAAGCCTGAGAGAGGGGGACAATAGGAGATAGGTGTTACCAAAGGGGAAATGGGTAAAACTGCGGTATTTATCTTGGAAAGGAGGAGGAGTTTTATACAAAGAAACAGGGTTAAAGGAAAAGAAGGAGCTCAAGAGACAGGGGCTAAAATAGGAGACAGGTATTAAAAATGGTAAATGGGGAAAATGGGACCATTTTAACTGAGAAGCTTGCAAGGAGAGTTGGAGGAGGGAAGAGAGAGAGGAAGAGAGAGAGAGAGAGAGAGAGAGAGAGAGAGAGAGAGAGAGAGAGGAAAATACATAGATGGTGGTGTGAAAAACCAGAGGAAGCTGCAACTGTTCAAAATCCTACTGAAAAATATACATACAATATCTGTGCGTAAGTGCATGGCTATATCAGAAGGCTATAAACATAGTGTCAGAGAAGAGAAACTGCCCTTTGAGTTGTTTAAGAGACTGCAAGAATAACACAGTCCTTGATTATCTACAAGAAATGGAAGGTAAGACCTTATTTCAGAAAACTGGACATTCTTCAGATATAGGACTTGGAGAAATAGAGCTGGAACTGACCTAAAAGCCTCCTCCTTGAAGAATAACTCTCATATTATTATAGGATACTACAAAAGCGACTAAGAGAAAAATCAATCAATAGCCTAACCCCAGCTTTAAAGCCTAATAACCACAATAATGACCAGCACAGAAACTATTTCTATTGGTGCAGTAGTGGTGCTTTTATCTTGTGGGTATTCAACATCTATCTAATTGGACTTAAATCCTGTTCAATTTGTGGGGGGACTCATGTCTGGTACTGTAAATACAGCCAAATACATATGGCTGGAGAGGTCATAGATCCTACAGAAAAACCTGTATCCTTCTAATTTCTAGACAAACATAATTTCTTACTGTAGGTTAAATATGAATCCCTATATTTACAAACAATTATACCTGTCACCACTCATCAATAAATCTTATTTTTACAATGGCTGGAGACAATTACATAGTTCTGTAACTGGCCGCACACAAAATATAAGAGTCTGTGAGATGAACAGTCCTAAGGGACACATCTAAAATGGAATCTCTACACCTAAGGCTCATGCAACATAGTGGAACAGGGAATAGAGAGAATATTAATGCATTGCTCAACTCTCACCAGCCAAGCTTCTTCATGCAACAGAAGGCAAAGCACACAGAAGGCCACAAATGGGCAAAATGCAGAGAATAAGATACTACAGAGTACATTTCCCTGGATAGGACATCTGTATTAAACTTCATACATCCAAGGCTTAAGGTCCATTTAAGAAGGGAGGGTGGAAAGAATGTAAGGCCCCTGGGGTAGTGAATGATCACAAGGAAACAGAGTCTCTCAGGTTTCTGGGAACTTGCTCATAAGAACTTTTAGCAGTGGACACAGCATGCAGAAGACCCATACAAACTCAATCAAAAGAAAAACAGCATAGAATTGGGTAAATGGGCAGTAGGACCCAATATTAGCCAAAGAACTATTGGCAGAATATCACTGAGAGGTGAAAGAAAGTTAGTCTTATTTGAGGGAGCAACACTAGAGAGGTTGAACAGGCTCCAATGGATGAATCCACATTGAAGGACATTTGGGGAAACAAACTTGACTTGATAGGTCTTATCATATATGACAGAATGCATGGAATCTGGTGGTGAGCTTTGGGAAATGAAGATAGTGGAGGGAATTTAATATAATTAAAATATATTATATGAAATCCACAAAAAATCAATAGTGTATATAAAAGAAATTAATTCATAACTATCAATTTCAGTAGTAAAACAAGGATTCTTAAACATTTAAGATATATTGAAAATGTTATGTAGAGTACTGTGTGAGTGAGATTGATGAGCATATTCAATTTCATAAAGGGTCTTTTTTGCTTATTCAAAAATGAATCAAATTATATTAAATATGTATAGAGAAGTTATAGTTATGGAAATTATAATGTCTTCAATTCCGTGTGTTTGAATAAGTTATAAAATTAAATTGAAGCTAATTAAAACTATGGTAGTGGTTAGGCTATATAACATAATGGTGACTCTGATTAATGATATGAAGTTTTCTGTTCTATCACCCAAATCTCTTCAAACCTGTCCTTACATAGCAAACAAACTGTGTGAATAAATATTTGAGATGTTCCATCATTCAACAACTTTTTTATAATTATAGACTATGGGGTACACACATTTTTAATCACTCAGGTCACATTAGAAATCAAAACAATATCCCTGCCTATTAGAATTTAGAGACTAAAAATTTTCTAGTATGTAGCAAATGGTGAGGTTACAAAAATAGTAAATGGAATAGTGTGAACTTGAGGAAAATCTCAGGGAAGAAATGTGGTCTTCCATGTGATGAAGGGTGATAGGAAGAGATTTCCTAATGCAAGTGAGAAATGAGCACAGATCTGATTATAGATAAAACAGAGAGATATCCTAGGAAACATTCTTCCAGAAAGAGAAGATACTTGTAATGATCATTAAGGTCTTTGCTGCAAGAAGCCACGTGGCTTAACAGGAATATTCAAAAGGAGACCAAAGTGAGAAAAAGAGTGAGAAAGACAACAGAACTAGGATTCTCTAGAGGCTTGGAAGATGTGCTAGGCATTAGAAGTTCTTCCTTGAGTGAAGTGTAGAGCATTGAATGTTTTTAAGCATGACTGCAGACAGCTGGAAAGTTTCTCATATGAATTTACAGCAAGGGTAACAGTATGCACAAGACCCATGCAAATTCAATCTGAACAAAACCCAGCATAGAACTGGGAAAGTAGGTAAGAAGCCACTGATGGCTACTGGGAGAGGGAGAATTGGTTTTCTTCAATAGAGTGTTGATATTTATGTTAACCAACCTCCACTGGAGGAATGCTCACCAAAGAACATTTGGCAATACAAAGTTGGCTTGATAGGCCTTATCATATAGGACAGAATGCATGAAATCCAGAAAAGTGGCTATAAGAGGGGTGTAGGTAGGGGAGGGGAATGTAAATAAGTAAAAAGATTTGTATGAAAGCTGCAAAAAATCAATAGGAAAGAAAAATAAAAAATGAAGTGTGCTGCTAAAAAAATTACAAAGACAATATTCACATTTAATAAGTAAAATCCAGAATCCCAAGCATGTGCTGCTACCACAGAAGGCCCTATTATGTTGGTTGGGCCAAGCAAGTGCCGAACATAATCATTATCAGGCAAAGAATGATACTACCCACATCAGTAAGTACTGATTAAAGTTAAGTGTGCATCCTATCAGCATTGTCAAGAAATATATTGACAGGGGAAAAACAAAGAAAGCTTAGAAAATAAAATTTAAGAAAGTTATCCATACCTGCCTAAAGGTCTTGAAGCTGAAAACATCCATTTAGATGCAATGGCCAAATAAAATCAATGGTTTCCTTGAAACATAGTGAAAATATCTAATTATTACACATAATACTTGGAGTTATTATATCAACAAGTATGAAAAATCCCAGTGCTGCCTAAGGTCATTTGGAAAATATGGAGAAGTATGGACCATGATTCTCCATAGTTAGTACCAGACTACAAATCATGGTATCTTTATGTATGGCTAAGGACCAGGGATGCTGTGGAGATTAGTGAAATGTCACAGTATCTGTTTCATGGTTCCTTTAATATCTTTCCACTTTACAGACCAAGAATACTCTATGGACTTTGGGGTACTAACAGGACATGAATATGAAACAGTTTGGAAACAAAATACAGAGTTCACAATAGGACACTATGGTGGAACTTCATTGTGAGATGGAATGATGTGTTTTATGTGAAGATCAAAGATTTATGTGTAAGAAGTTAGTGATAAGTGAATATAAAGCACACCTCTGATCTCTAGCTGTCATTAAGTGGAAGTTGTTAGGTTTGTACAGATTAATATGTGCTGGGAGCCAAAGCTGTCAGGCATACATGCTCACAGAAAATTACTGACTTGCTTATCTCAAGATTTTACGAGCCAGCTTATATACCTCAGGAGTTTATGAGTGCACCTTGCTTATCTCAGAAATTTACTGCCAGACCAACCCCAGAGAGAATTAGTAAAATAGAAATCTTAGTTATAGTTATACATGTTAAAATGCAATACTTGGTCAGAGGCACGTGGCAGGCTTCTCCTTTAAGAAAAACAGAACTAATTAAGAAGCTCTCCCAGGCCATGACTTGAATTACAGCCTGAAGATAACAAGCGGCCTTGGGAGGATGGAAAGATCAGGCGCCAGGAAGGATGAGAAAAAAAACAAATTGAAACTTCAAAGGGAAACAATGTCTCACATCTCACAAACAAACTATCCATAGTTTGTGTGTTTATGACCACCGTTTGTTGCTTATCTTCCCTGTCAAGATGGCGTGAGCAATATACCATGTGTAACTGCTTCTGATTGATGTGTAAAATTGGCTTGCTGTCCTTGGAAACCCAGGTGCGAATTCCTTTAGCAGTGGGTCTTTTGTTCCTGGGAGACATGCTAATCCTTATCCACTTTCCATGCTCTGTGATATAAAAACTTTGAATTACTCTTAGTAAAGCGCACCAGATTCAAGATCACTCTGGTGTCATGTCTGTTTAATTTTCGCCTAACCTGTGCCCTCCTATCTATGACCCCAATTCCCGCAGGGAGTGGGAACCCCCCCGGCTGGGACGGTCTGCGGCAGGTGGCTCTCCGAACAGGGTCCCTTGGATAGGTAATCTTTTTTTCTTTCTCTCTCTTTTTTCCCAGGTAATGGGTAGGCTCTCGCCAGCGTCCCACGGTCCCGCCGGTAAAGGTTGACCGGTTAAGAGTGAGTAAGCAGGGAAGCATGGGGCATAATGAATCAAAGCAAGAGTGAATGTTTCTTTCAGTATTTAAGCCACAAAATGCTACCACCATCTGAAGGAACAGAAATATTATTAAGACAACTGGCATGGTAAAATGCCAATACGCTCTGTCAGGATCTTATAAGACCTATTAAGAAAATAGAAACAATACAGGACTTTATAAAAGCCTGTGTAGATGCCTCACCAGCAGTAGTGTAAGGAAAAAGACTATGCTGAAGCTGCAAGACGACAGACTTATAGCGCCTATGTAAAAAAGACATATGGAGGAGGAAGAGGGTCCTCCGTTTCCACATGCTTTAAATGTGGAAAAACAGGACATATACAAAGAGCTTCCTCAAAAAGGAAGGAAATAGACGTTAGACAAATGATTTATTTTTAAGGGATCTTAAGGAGTCACTCAGGATGCAAAGAATTACAGTTAAGAAAAAGCACCTTTGCCTTCATTCCATGCCAGATCTAAAAGAGCCCGCCCCGACAACTGTGCCTCGGACAAACCCCCCCTCCCCCCCACGCGCCACTTTGGCTGCACAGCAGCGTTTGCTCTGAGCACAGCACTCACTGCGAGCTCCGTCCCCAATCGCCCCAAGCCAAACGCCCCAGGCACTGCCTGTCAGTCCCCTTTTTGCACTCCAGTGCTCAACACTCAATCTGACTTGCAAAAAATTACTAGACAAGCCACTGTTAAACTTTCTTGAGAAGCTCAATCCCTTATCCCAGTAACACGATCCCATTCCAAAACCACTGAGAAAGATTTTAACAAGGCTACGCCTCCAAACACTGATAAGGGAGAGACGGAAGCAGAGAGACAGAGGTGGAGGAACCGGGGGAGTCAAAAGCCACTGGTAAAGAGGAAAATAAAAAAATCTAATTCACGACACAAATAATAAACAGACAAAATTTTCTTCTATGCTACTCACACAAATTCAACACACTGTCCTTAAGGCTTGGAAGAGACTCCCCTCTCTCCTGTGCAGGCAAACATGCACACAAAGGGCCCATGCTGCAAGCTCCAATCAGCTAGAGCTGCTACTGCTCCACTCCCCTGGAAATACAAAATCCATCATAGTAAGATGCCAGACAGATGACCCTCCTTAACATAACTGTTAGTTAGGGTGAAACAGGCATTTAGTAAATCAATCCAACATTGGTGGCTTTGAGTACAAAAGTGTTTTAATAAAGTTAACTAAAAAATGTCTTAAACTCTAAATGATTGTGTGTAAATGTAAGAATACAAAATTAATAGTTCCACAGTCCTGCACAGCCAAGGTGTGCAGTAGACCAAAAAACTAAAAACTTTCTGTACCTTGACATCAAGTTATTATATAAGATTTAAAAAAGAAAAAGTAAATCTCTCATTATATTAAGTCATATGTGCAAGCTCTCATTATATTAAGTCATATGTACAAGCTCTCTCATTATATTAAGTCATATGTACAAGCTCTCTGTGTGTTAACTGTTCTCTCATGTGTCTGAGACTTTTGTCATGTGTGTTCTTCTGTGTTGATTTCTGTTAAAAGTGGCCACTTCAAAGTTCTTTCATTCTGTATTGTGCACATAAATTAACTTTACTTTTGGCATGCCTCTTAAACTTTTTCAAAGGCCTAATTTAAACCCGGGTTCCTAAGTTCCTACAAAAAATTCTAAATTGGTTATCTAAAGGTTTTATTTGTTATCTGTTAAGACTGGATTTGATCTCCAAATTAAACTGTTCTAAAATTGCAGGTATTCTAACTTCAGTTTCCTTTCAAGCTGTTTTACAACAAGGTATGCGAGTCTATTCAATACAGCCACTAGGATAAAAATCTCTTACATAAATATATGGATAAATTGCGTATCTATGTGGATGATACTATTAACAGCTCTGTAACAACATATTAGAAATCTATCAGACCATTGATGGACAGTATATGGTGTTTTTTCCAATGGGTGTATGTCTGTATATGATAACAACGTATGTCTGTGCCTCTGTTCAGTACAACTTTTATAAATTGCCATCACCAAAACTAAGTTCTAAAACCTTATATATAAGTGTGAGCATAAAGTACTGATCACTTTTATAGACTCTATTTTACACTTAAAGTAAAACATACCTTTTGTTTTCCTTGGATGTGTTACAGATCTAGTCTTTAATTTCTTGTATGTTTATTGTGACTTCCTGTTGGTACATTAGCTTCTATAACTCTGCTATATAAATTTGTTATACTTAACACATGTCACTTTTAACATTTTTAAGAAAAATTAGGTTTCATTTCTAGGGACCACATGAGAACAGTCCTAATGAAACCAATTCTGGTGAGCTTGATAGATTGTTGTTAATTATTATTAACAACTGTTATTGATGGTTACAGTTATTATTATTGGATATAATTATTAGTAACAATTGATAAAAATTCAGTCAGATGGTAAATTATTCATTTTTGGCTATTATTATTGACAATTATTAATAATAATTATTAATGATTGTTGTAACTAATAATGGTTAATAGTAATTATTGATAATAATAAATAATAATGGTTATAGTTGTTGTGATTATGAATAACTATTATTCTTCCAAAGTCCTTAATAGTAAGACAAGATGGATCATTCCAAGACTACAAACAACTTTGGCCTGTCTACTTTAATATGGCTTTCTTCTCTTACAGGTCAACCTAACAAATCTTTCTTATGTATGTATGTGTGTATATATGTATGTGCCTGCACATGTGTGTACGGATGAGTGTACTTTTTGTGTTCTAAGTATATTATGTTAACAGCCATGATAACAATAAAATCATTGCCTCTGAGTTGGAATTGGCCCTTCCTTCTCAAGATGCAAATTTATATTAAACAGCCAAAATGTAATTCAATTTCAACAAAGGTATTGGGTTATTTATTAAAAATTTAAAATAGTGGATCTATACTGGTTACACTCTTTTAATATCTAAAACAATGATGCAACCAGGTTTTCAGTGTATTAAAGTGTTAATAAGTTTTTGGATATTTAAAAATAAAAAAAATAAAAATAAAAAAAAGGTGTATAAAAATTAATCAAGATGGTAATGATGGTAGCAACTTCTCATGGGACATATCTAGCCAGTCTTTACCTGATGGACATAAAAACTGTAAAAAATTTTATTAAGAGCTAAATATTAAAAAAACCTTTAAAGCAGGTTTTCATGCCAGGCCTGCAAAAGGCCAAGAGCTTGGAGAAAGACAGCTATTAAAATCCACCTTGCAAGGTTTACAGTTTAAAATGGTAATACATCTGAACTAATTGGGAATATAAAATGTTAATTTTTTATTTGTAATTTGTATTGAATTTCCAACAATGGCTTTGGGGGTAAGGCACACAAATGGTCTCGGTATTTTTCTGTGTTATACAGTATCACCTTGTAACACTTTTCCTTTACTTGTAGGATAATTTAAACAAATTAAGTTTAAGTTCACTTCCCAAATAAACATAGAGTCAATGATAAACAGTTTGGGTAAATTTGATGAAAACTTACACCTTGGTTCCTCTTTATGGGTATTTGTAATACAACTTAGGAGTCTATTGATCAAAAAAGAGGGAGGTGGTATAATATTCCCTCTATAATCCAAACCTTTTGATAACATTTTAATTTTAAGATCTTAAAACTAACAATGGAAGGAGATTTGTATGTTCCCACAGGTAAAAACACCAACCTAAATGCCTGAAAACACACAATCTTTGACTGTGCATGATGGACTGGGAAATGCCAGCAGAGAGACTGACCCATCTGAACACTAAAGAAAAAGGAACCTCAGATTGCTTGAATCACAGATACTGAACACCGCTCTGAATTTTATTTGGGATAACTGTTTATAATGTAGTCTAATGAAGTTTACCTTCCAGATGCTGAGAAACCTTCCTACCTCTCACAATTATAGAAAAAAGAAAAATATGATGGTAATGAAGTCATTACCCAACTGTAAATTAGAGCCAACTGCTTGTATTAGTCAGGGTTCTCTAAAGAAACAGAAGCAACTGGATGAATATATATAGCTATATACAATTTATTGATTTGCTCACGTGACAGAGTTCAAGGATTCCAACAGTAGCTGCACCACACTGGAAAGGCAGAGATGAGAATCCAGGGAACTTCTCAGTCTGCAAGGCTGGATGTCTCAGTAGTCCCAATCCAGTGCTAAAGGCCCAAATGGGTTCCAGGAGATTTGCCAGTCTCAGTACACACTGGGATCCGAAAGGTTGTTCACAGCAGCAAGACAAACTCACCAGATGAGAGAGGCAAGCCGCAGGAGAAGAAAAGGGACTAGCTCCTTCTGCCATGGCCTTAAATATTTCCTGCTGGCAGAAGGTAATGCCCACATTTGGGGTGGGCCATCCGGGTTGAGGCAGTCCAATCAGAAGACCCTTTTTCTCTTATTTGTCCCTTAGTCCATCAAGTTGACACCCAGGATTAACCATCACACTGCTATAGTGGTAAATTCTTATAAAACATGCATTACTACCTTCTTTAATTGACTGATAGTCATGGGAACTGTAAAAGGATCATTCTCTATCTACAGCCAAATACAAGAATAATTTATAAGCTGTACAATTAAACAAAATATGTTAATACAGGAGAGCTCTGATGTCAACAATGGATTATTCTGTCAAGGAGATGTTGGCTGGAGGATCCAAGCCCCCAAATTATAAAGGCCTTTTGCCTATAAAAAATGGGATATCTACAAGGAAAAAGGTGGTAAGTCCCTGTTGTCGAAGACCTGGTGTAAGCATGAAAAAAAAAATGTTCTGAGACATCTCTTGCTGATGTGCAGTTGGCCTCTAAAATTCCAGAGAGCATTACCAAAGGCCACTAATTCGATAAAGCAAAATATTGGTCTCCTTGAGTCAAGCAAGACTCCTCTGTCAGTATCACCTATACCTCAACTGCCTGGAGATACTGTGCAACAGTGGCAGCCAAGTGTCTATATATACATATCCCAAATCTAATTGGCTATTAGCTCTCTCCTTAGAGGAATAATTCATGGCTGATGCCATAAGCTTATATCCTCTAGTGGTTAGGAGATGATATAAGCCACAGTAAGAACTTGTCATCTTTTATATAAAAACCACAGTTTATAAATTAATATACCATTCAAACATCTATGTCTATGGTCACAGCTTACCTTGCCATAATAATATTGTTTAAATTCCTGTACATCTAATTACTTATGCTTTGTTAGTAGGATTAAAAATGTACCCTGGATAAGCTGTCAATCCATAAAGGGAAACAACGTAGAACAGACTAGAGTCCAACGTGACGTCTCCAGAGAAAACAAACTGCTTTGCTTCTCACCCACCTGTGCCCCTCTCCCAAAGTCTAGGGAACAACTTGCAGAAGAGGAGGCGTGGTAGAATGTAAGGGCTGCAGAGAGATTGGGGTGAATCATGAGACTACAACAATATGGACTGAACTCTTAATTGATCAACATGCTTGTGCATACAAGCTTCTCCAATTGCACTATGGGAACCTTGGGTTGTTCAAAATATGAACATATATACTTGCAAATTGGTTTTACATGAATGTTACTCACATTCATTGCTTATACTTGACAATCAGCTTCCTTCATTGTTGGGATTTTGTGATATTAATTGGCCTTAGTGTAAAAATAAAGTTTGTAGCCCAATTGATTAAAGCCCACCATTACAAGTGGGTCTCCCCCTCTTTTTGTATAAAAGAAGGGAGGAGATGCTGGGAGCCAAAGCTGTCAGGCATACATGCTTACAGAAAATTACTAACTTGCTTATCTCAGGATTTTATGAGCCAGCTTACATACCTCAGGAGTTTATGAGTGCACCTTGCTTATCTCAGAAATTTACTGCCACACCAACCCCAGACAGAATTAGTAAAATAGAAATCTTAGTTATAGTTATACATGTTAAAATGCAATACTTGGTCAGAGGCACGTGGCAGGCTTCTCCTTTAAGAAAAACAGAACTAATTAAGAAGCTCTCCCAGGCCATGACTTGAATTACAGCCTGAAGATAACAAGCGGCCTTGGGAGGATGGAAAGATCAGGCGCCAGGAAGGATGAGAAAAAAAACAAATTGAAACTTCAAAGGGAAACAATGTCTCACATCTCACAAACAAACTATCCATAGTTTGTGTGTTTATGACCACCGTTTGTTGCTTATCTTCCCTGTCAAGATGGCGTGAGCAATATACCATGTGTAACTGCTTCTGATTGATGTGTAAAATTGGCTTGCTGTCCTTGGAAACCCAGGTGCGAATTCCTTTAGCAGTGGGTCTTTTGTTCCTGGGAGACATGCTAATCCTTATCCACTTTCCATGCTCTGTGATATAAAAACTTTGAATTACTCTTAGTAAAGCGCACCAGATTCAAGATCACTCTGGTGTCATGTCTGTTTAATTTTCGCCTAACCTGTGCCCTCCTATCTATGACCCCAATTCCCGCAGGGAGTGGGAACCCCCCCGGCTGGGACGGTCTGCGGCAGGTGGCTCTCCGAACAGGGTCCCTTGGATAGGTAATCTTTTTTTCTTTCTCTCTCTTTTTTCCCAGGTAATGGGTAGGCTCTCGCCAGCGTCCCACGGTCCCGCCGGTAAAGGTTGACCGGTTAAGAGTGAGTAAGCAGGGAAGCATGGGGCATAATGAATCAAAGCAAGAGTGAATGTTTCTTTCAGTATTTAAGCCACAAAATGCTACCACCATCTGAAGGAACAGAAATATTATTAAGACAACTGGCATGGTAAAATGCCAATACGCTCTGTCAGGATCTTATAAGACCTATTAAGAAAATAGAAACAATACAGGACTTTATAAAAGCCTGTGTAGATGCCTCACCAGCAGTAGTGTAAGGAAAAAGACTATGCTGAAGCTGCAAGACGACAGACTTATAGCGCCTATGTAAAAAAGACATATGGAGGAGGAAGAGGGTCCTCCGTTTCCACATGCTTTAAATGTGGAAAAACAGGACATATACAAAGAGCTTCCTCAAAAAGGAAGGAAATAGACGTTAGACAAATGATTTATTTTTAAGGGATCTTAAGGAGTCACTCAGGATGCAAAGAATTAAAGTTAAGAAAAAGAACCTTTGCCTTCATTCCATGCCAGATCTAAAAGAGCCCGCCCCGACAACTGTGCCTCGGACAAACCCCCCCTCCCCCCCACGCACGGCCGCTTTGGCTGCATGCAGCGTTTGCTCTGAGCACAGCACTCACTGCGAGCTCCGTCCCCAATCGCCCCAAGCCAAACACCGCAGGCACTGCCTGTCAGTCCCCTTTTTGCGCTCCAGCGCTCAACACTCAATCTGACTTAGAAAATTTAACTAGACAAGCCACTGTTAAACTTTCTTGAGAAGCTCAATCCCTTATCTAGTAACCCAATCCCATTCCAAAACCACCGAGAAAGATTTTAACGAGGCTACTCCTCCAAACTCTGATAAGGGAGAGACGGAAGCAGAGAGACAGAGGTGGAGGAACCGGGGGAGTCAAAAGCCACTGGTAAAGATGAAAATAAAAAAAAATCTAATGTCACGACACAAATAATAAACAGACAAAATTTTCTCCTAAACTACTCACACAAATTCAACACACTGCCCTTAAGGTTTGGAAGAGACTCCCCTCTCTCTTGTGTAGGCAAACATGCACACAAAGGGCCCATGCTGCAAACTCCAAGCAGCTGAAGCTGCTACTGCTCCACTCCCCTGGAAATACAAAATCCATCATAGTAAGATGCCAGACAGATGACCCTCCTTAACATAACTGTTAGTTAGGGTGAAACAGGCATTTAGTAAATCAATCCAACATTGGTGGCTTTGAGTACAAAAGTTTTTAATTAAAGTTAACTAAAAAAAATGGCCTTAAACTCTAAATGATTGTGTGTAAATGTAATAATACAAAATTAATAGTTCCACAGTCCTGCACAGCCAAGGTGTGCAGTAGACCAAAAACTAAAAAACTTCTGTAAAACAAAATAAAACAGCCAAAGAAGTGAAGAGAAAAAAAAAAAGAAAAAGTAAAATCTCTCATTAGATTAAGTCATATGTGCAAGCTCTCATTATATTAAGTCATATGTACAAGCTCTCTCATTATATTAAGTCATATGTACAAGCTCTCTGTGTGTTAACTGTTCTCTCATGTGTCTGAGACTTTTGTCATGTGTGTTCTTCTGTGTTGATTTCTGTTAAAAGTGGCCACGTCAAAGTTCTTTCATTCTGTATTTTGTCCCCCCCCCCCACCCCCCACCCCACCAACAGCACATAAATTAACTTTACTTTTGGCATGCCTCTTAAACTTTTTCAAGGCCTAATTTAAACCCGGGTTCCTAAGTTTCCTACAAAAAATTCCTAAATTGGGTATCTAAAGGTTTATTTGTTTTCTGTTAAGACTGGATTTGAGCTCCAAATTAAACTGTTTTAAAATTTGCAGGTATTTTAACTTCTGTTTCCTTTCAAGCTGTTTTTACAACAAGGTATGTAAGTCTATTCAATACAACCACTAGGAAAAAAATCTCTTACATAAAAATATGGGTAAATGCGTATATATGTGGATGATACGATTAACAGCTCTGTAACAACATATTAAAAATCTATCAGACCATGGATGGACAGTATAGGGTGTTTTTTCCAATGGGTGTATGTCTGTATATGATAAAACGTATGTCGGTGCTCTCTGGGTCGTACAACTTTTATAATTGCCAATCACCAACTAAGTTCAAAACCTTAAATATAAGTGTGAGCAATAAGTACAGATTCACTTTTATAGACTCTATTTTACACTTAAAGTAAAACATACCTTTGTTTCCGTTGGCTGTGTTACAGATCTAGTCTTTAATTTCTTTTATGTTTATTGTGACTTGCTTTTGGTACATTAGCTTCTATAACTCTGCTATATAAATTTGTTATACTTAACACATGTCACTTTTAAAATTTTTAAGAAAAATTAGGTTTCATTTCTAGGGACCACATGAGAACAGTCCGAATGAAACCAATTCTGTTGAGCTTGAATAGAATTGTTGTTAATTATTATGAACAACTTTATTGAGGGTTACAGTTATTATTTTAATTGATATAATGATTAGTAACAATTGATAAAAATTCAGTCAGATGGTAAATTATTCATTTTTGGCTATTATTATTTGACAATTATTAAGAATAATTATTAATGATTGTTGTAACTAATAATGGTTAATATAATTATTGATAATATAAATAAGAATGGGTATAGTTGTTGTGATTAGGAATAACTATAGTTTCCAAAGTCCTTAATAAGACAAGATGGATAGTTCCAAGACTACAAACAACTTTGGCCTGTCGACTTTAATATGGCTTTCTTCGCTTACAGGTCAACCTAACAAATCTTTCTTATTATGTATGTGTGGTATATATGTAGTGTGCTGCACATGTGTGTACGGATGAGTGTACTTTTGTGTTCTAAGTATAGTATGTTAACAGCCATGATAACAATAAAATCATTGCCTCTGAGTTGGAATTGGCCCTTCCTTCTCAAGATGCAAATTTATATTAAACAGCCCAAACATAATTCAATTTCAACAAAGGTAGTGGGTTTATTTATTAAAAAAATTTAAGATAGTTGGATCTATACTGGTTCACTCCTTTTAAGATAGCTAAAACAGGTTGCAACCAGTTTTCAGTGTATTAAAGGTTAATAAGTTTTTGATTTTTAAAAATAAAAAAAATAAAAATAAAAAAAAGGTGTATAAAAATTAATCAAGATGGGTAATGATGGTAGCAATTTCTCATGGGACATATCTAGCCATTCTTTACCGATGGAAAAAAACTGTAAAAATTTTATTAAGAGCTAAATATTAAAAAACCTTAAAGCAGGTTTTCATGCCAGGCCTGGAAAAAGGCCAAGAGCTTGGAGAAAGAAGCTGTAAATCCACCTTGCAAGGTTTACAGTTTAAAAATGGTAATACATCTGAACGCTAATTGGGAATATAAAATTTAATTTTTTTATTGTAATTTTAGTGAATTTCCAACAATGCTTTGGGGGTAAGGCACACAAATGGTCTCTCGGTATTTTTCGGTGTTATACAGTTATCACCTTGTAACATTTTTCCTTGACTTGTAGGATAATTTAAACAAATTAAGTTTAAGTTCACTCCCAATAAACATAGAGTCAATGATAAACATTTTGGGTAAATTTGAGGAAAACTTACACCTTGGTTCCTCTTTATTGGTATGTGTAATACAACTTAGGAGTCTATTGATCAAAAAAGAGGGAGTTGGTATAATATTCCCTCTATAATCCAAACCGTTTGATAAATTTGCAATTTTTTAGATCTTAAAACTAACAATGGAGGAGTTTTTATGTCCCACAGGTAAAAACACCAACCTAAATGCTGAAAACGTACAACTTTTGACTGTGCAAGATGGACTGTGAAATGCCAGCAGAGAGACGGAACCCCCCATCTGAAAATAAGAAAAGGAACCTCAGATTTGCTTGAATACGATACTGACACCGGCTGAAATATTATTGGGGATAACTGTTTATAATGTAGTCTAATGAAGTTACTTCCAATGCTGAGAAACCTCCTACCTCTCACATTTAGAAAAAGAAAAATATGATGGTAATGAAATCATTCCCCTGAGTGTAAATTAGAGCCAACTGCTTGTATTAGTCAGGGTTCTCTAAGAGAAACAGAAGCAACTGGATGAATATAAAGCTATATAGATACAATTTATTGATTTGCTCACGTGACAAGTTCAAGGATCCAACAGTAGATGCACCACACTGGAAAGGCAATATGAGAATCCAGGGAACTTTCTCAGTTCCCTGCAAGGCTGGATGTCTCAGTAGTCCCCAATCCAGTGCTAAAGGCCCAAATTGGTTCCAGGAGATTTGCCCGTCGCAGTACACACTGGGATCCAAAAGTTGATCACAGCAGCAAGACAAACTCACCAGATGATAGAGGCAAGCCGCAGGAGAAGAAAAGGGACTAGCTCAATTCTGGCATGGCCTTAATATTGCCTGCTGGCAAAGGTAATGCCCACATTGGGGTGGGCCATCCGGGTTGAGCCAGTCCAATCAGAAGACCCTATTCTCTTATTTGTTCCTTAAGTCCAGTCAAGTTGACAACACAGGAGTAACCAGCACACTGCTATAGTGGTAAATTCTTATAAAACATGCATTTACTACCTTCCTTAATTGACTGATAGTCATGGGAACTGTAAAAGGGATTATTCTATCTACAGCCAAAAGACAAGAATAATTTAGAAGCGGGTACAATAAACAAAATATGTTAATCAGAGAGCTTGATGCACAATGGATCATTCTTTCAGGAGAGGGTTGGCTTGAGAATCCAAGACCCCCAAATTTAAAATGTAAAGGCTTTTGCGTATAAAAATGGGATATCTACAAGGAAAAAGTGGTAAGTCCCTGTTGTCGGAAGACCTAGTGTGAGCATGAAAAAAAAAATGTTCTGAGACATCTCTTGCTGATGTGCAGTTGGCCTCTAAAATTCCAGAGAGCATTACCAAAGGCCACTAATTCAATAAAGCAAATATTGGTCTCCTTGAGTCAAGCAAGACTCCTCTTCAGTATCACTATACCTCAACTGCCTGGAGATACCGTGCAACAGTGGCAGCCAAGCCAAGTGTCTATATATATAACAAATCTAATTGGCTATTACTCTCTCCTTAGAGGAATAATTCCATGGCTGATGCCATAAGCTTAGATCCTCTGTGGTTAGGAGATGATATTAAGCCACAGTAAGAACGTGTCACTCTTTTTATATAAAAACCACAGTTTATAAATTAATATACCATTCAAACATCTATGTCTAATGCTCACAGCTTAGCTCTCCATAATAATATTGTTTAAATTCCCGTACATCTAATTACGTATGCTTTGTTAGTAAGATTAAAAGGGTAACCCTGGATAAGCTGTCAATCCATAAAGGGAAACAACGTAGAACAGACTAGAGTCCCCAAAGTGACGTCTCCAGAGAAAACAAACTGCTTTTGGCTTCTCACCCACCCTGTGCCCCTTCTCCAAAGTCTAGGGAACAACTTGCAGAAGAGGAGGTGGTAGAATTAAGGGCTGCAGGAGATTGGGGTGAATCATGAGAATAAAACATATGGACTGGACTCTTAATGGATCAACATGCTGTGCATACAGCTTCTCCAATTGCAACCTATGGGAACATTGGGTTGTTCAAAATATGAACATATATACTTGCAAATTGGTTTTAAACATGAAGGTTTACTCACATTAATGGCTTATACTTGACAATCAGCTTCCTTCATTGTTGGGATTTTGTGATATTAATTGGCCTTAGGTGTAAAAATTAAAGTTTGTGCCCAGTGAATTAAAGCCACCTTTACAAGTGGGCTTCCCCTCTTTTTGTATAAAAGAAGGGAGGAGATTCCAGGAGCCAAATCTGTCAGGCATACATGCTTACAGAAAATTACTAACTTGCTTATCTCAGGATTTTACAATCCAGCTTACATACCTCAGGAATTTATGAGTGGCAAAAACCTTGCTTACTCAGAATTTTAACTGCCACACCAACCCAGACAGAATTAGTAAAAATAGAAAAATCTTGTTAGAGTTATACATGTTAAAATCAATACTTGGTCAGAGCACGTGGCAGGCCTTCTCCTTTAGAAAAAGAACCCTTTTGTGGTATAAAAACTTTGAATTACTCTCAGTAAAGTGCACCAGATTCAAGAACACTCTGGTGTCCATGTTCTGTTTTAATTTTCACCTAACCTGTGCACTCCTATCCAAGACCCCGATTCCCACAGGCAGAGGGAACTCCCCGGGATGGTCTGCAGCAAATATGTAGCAGATAAGTAAATATAAAAACACCACAATTAATTTTCACCTTGCTCTGGCTTCAAAGTTTTGTACTGTTAATAACAATGAATGCCTTCAGTAGTTCTATGGATTTAAGAAGTAATTTGAGAAAATAAGCAAGTGTGTGGGTGTTGTTGTGTGTGTTTGTGTGTGCGTGTTTTGTGTGTGTGTGTGCGAGAGAGGGAGAGACGCGAGGATCCGCTAGAGAATAGAGGAAGAGATTCCTGTGTGCCCATTTTTTATGAAAACATTTTGCTCATGCTAGCCATGTTGTAAACACTCTTTTAATCAATCACTTGGGAGGCAGAGGGCAGGCAAATCTCTGGTTAGTTCAAGCCAAGTCTGATCTATATAGTGAGCTGTAGGCAGATTTGGGCTACATGGAACAGCTGGTCCCTCCAAAAGAAAAACTAAAAGAGTTTTCTGCAAATGAGTCATGGGATTATTCAAAGGAGCCCTTGAGCACGAACTTGATTCAGCATATTTACCCTAAATACAAGAGACATTGTCTCACAGTGAAGCAGAGTAATGTAACTTTCATATCTCTATGTAGCCTAGTTTCCTAGAAAAGATTATAAGAAGGACATTCTCTTACTTTCCATATCTACGAATAGATTCAACCGTTTCTTTGAACAAAGGAGATTCAGTATCAGCCTTGAAACTGAGCTGAAACATTCCTGAAGCAGCAGAGAACAAGGAGCTCAAGACAACTGTTTCAAGCCATCTAGCAGGAGGTGACTCCCAAATATCTAACAGATAAACTGGAGAGTAAAGAGCTTGGGAACTCTGGCAGAAGAAAGAGCTCGGGAACTATGGGAGTGGGGCCTTTTCTTAGACTGAAAGAACTTTGAAAATCTGGTCAGTAATAGAACCTTCTCAGAGCCATGTCTACTTCTTTCTCTAGGCTTTCTGATGGACTGTAAACCACATTAGCTTTGATAATCATGATGATGTTATTGTGACTCATATGAAATTCCATGTGTCAGAAGGAAAACAATCATTTTGAATTATTATTCACAAATAAATGACTTCAAAAAAACTTCCATGTTGGGAGGTAAAAAGAGATAAATAATACTAGGATGTTTGAAAATGCCTTATGGAAATATATTAAACTTATTGGCTGGAGAGATGGCCTAGCAGGTAAGGGCATGACCGCGCTTATCGGAGGACCGGTTCGTCGGCAAGCACCCACATGGCGGCTGAGAAAGTCGGAACTCCAATCCAGGAGAACTCCAGTTCCAGGGAATCTGAGACCCTCTCTGGACCCCACGGCATTGCACGACACGGGTTGCACAGACTTGCTGCCACAGTAATTCATACACATACAGAAATAAATAAAATTAAAAAAAATAAATAAATAAAAATAAAAAAATAATACATACCTTCAGCCAGGCGTAATACGCGTCACACCTTTAATCCCATCAGCCTGGAGGCAGAGGCGGGGTATCTCTGTGAGTTCAGGCCAGCCTGGTCACAAAGCAAGTTGCAGGTCAGTTGGGTCTACAGGGAGACCCTGTCTCAAAAAGAAAAAATACAATATATAGAATCCCCAGCACTAAAGAGTGTCAGAGGAAAGCAGATCGCGGTGAGTCCAAAGGCGCCAGCCTGAATTTACATAGGAGTGCCAGCGGGTGGGTGGGGGGGGGGGGGGGGGGGGGGGGGGGGGGGGGGGGGGGGGGGGGGGGGCCACAGTGGTAACAACATGCCCTGCCTTAAAAACAAAAATACAAATACAGTAATATCCAAATGGTGTTATAACCACATAGCGTAATATGCCCCCACCAAGGGAGCCATGAACTAATAAAACCTCAGTGAACAGGCAAGCAAAAATTCCCTTCCAATGGTTGTCAGAGTAGTCTAAGAGATTACCAAAANAGACCCTCTTCTGACCTCCGCGGCATTGCACGACACGGGTGCACAGACTTGCATGCAGACAGTACATTCATACACATACAGAAATAAATAAAATTAAAAAAAAATAAATAAATAAAAATAAAAATACATACCTCAGCCAGGCGTAATACCTCACACCTTTAATCCCATCAGCCTGGAGGCAGAGGCGGGTGTATCTCTGTGAGTTCAAGGCCAGCCTGGTCTACAAAGCAAGTTGCAGGTCAGTTGGTCCTACAGGGAGACCCTGTCTCAAAAAGAGAAAAATACATATCTATAATCCCAGCACTAAAGAGTCAGAGGCAAGCAGATCTCTGTGAGTTCAAGGCCAGCCTGATTTACATAGGGAGTGCCAGGCCACAAGTGGTAAACAACATGGCCCTGCCTTAAAAACAAATACAAATACATTAATATCCTAAATGGTGTTATACCACATAGCGTAATAATGCTCCCACCAAGAGCCATGAACTAATAAAAACCTCAGTAACAGGCAAGCAAAAATTCCCTTCCAATTGTTGGTCAGAGTAGTCTAAGAGATTACCAAAACCATATAGTTTTGCCATTGCTCTTGGTTGTTTCCCAGAAATTGAAGATAAGACTGGATTGTTGAAGAAACCACACATTTCAGACACAAGACATAGAGGCATAGAGCTGGAATGGCCTGAAAGCCTCTGCCCTAGGGACCAACTCTCATACTATCTGAAGGTGCTATGCACGCCCTCCAGGCTGAAAACCAGTCAAAAGTTCTATCTATCAGTGCTTCCTATAAACCACAACAAGGCCTGCCCCAGCAAGATATGCCCAATGATGCAATAGTATGACTTTTATATTGTGAGTAACCAACAGCTGTATAACTGTACACTAAAAAGACTTGTTGAGATGTTATGTCCTGAATGCACATATCATATATATTATGAACTGATATATTCTTCATGTGTTCAGGGTGACAATCTATCCTGTATAACTTGAAAACAAGTTCCTTACTGATTCTAAAATAAAGTGACAATGGAAAGGGTAAATTGGTTAGGATTCTAGAAGGGCTTAACACAAAACACTACTATCTAGGTGGATTTTCCTTCAGGGTTACCACGCAAAAATTATACACATCATATTACAATATATGGATATTTTGTCCTTGATTTTATGTAAATTATATTGGGTAATCTCATGACTGTCTAAATATCCACTCCAAGCAGCCTCTGGAGTTGTCTAGAATTGAACAGAACCTGGGAGCACTGTTTTATAAGGAATGGTAATAAACACATTATAAAGCCATATTCTTCTTGAAGGAATACAATATTAAGTGAGCTTCATTGGATACATTAAGTAGAACTGGCAATTACTTGATGCCAAATCAATAAATTTTAGGTTGTGGATCCAGTTAACAAGTGGGCCTGTGTTTTGGCATCCACAAAAAAGCTCAATTCAGCTGAAGCTGAAACAGTGTTTTCTATAGTTATGGGTTTTACAATATATAAATCAATGGAGACACCTCATGTTTTAGTTTGTTTCATCCACTCTGATTGAGCTAGTTTTAATTTCCAGAACTTGCATTTGCACATCAAAATAATGTTTAAATACAGATACTTATTCATACCCATTGGTTTAATTTAATCAGTCATGTTTGAAAAAAATCCAAGCATCTCCAAAAATGCAAGAATTGAATTTGTCACACACTACACTATACTAAATCCATGAAATTCAATAATGTATAGGTATAACATAAATGTTATAATTAATATAGAAACTATTTGATGCAAATGGAAGATATGTTCAGGTTTTACACAAAAATTATAACATTTTAATAGGACCTTGAGTATTTGCCAATTTTGGTATCTGCAAAAGGTTCTGAAACCATATCTATGAGAAACTGAGGGGTGCCTTTTCAATAATGAGATACTACATTTTAACTAATTTTTCCTCAGTTGAAAATGTTCTAGCGGCTTACACTTAGTCTTTCTGAGCATAAAACACTCTATGGGTCAGGGAACCAGGGTGTCGATTAGGCCAGTAAATTAATTTACCTACCTTAATCATGTGCTTCTAAACTGGGGAAATCACTATAATATTTGGCTTAAGGACACAGGAAATCCACTGTGAGACAGACCTGATCTCATGAACTATATAAGTTCTTATACTAACTGGTGAAACACTCTGATTTTTAATAAATTTATCAAACATTATATTTTGATCATATTTAGACTCCCTTCCCTAACTGCATCCCGCCTTACTTCTTCCTGATTTCATGGATTCTCCCTCTCTCTCTTCTCTCTCTCTCTCTCTCTCTCTCTCTCTCTCTCTCTCTATATATATATATATAT
>VZQC01012367.1:520707-540994 GCA_009823505.1 Rhizomys pruinosus
ATGCTGAGTGAAGTAACACAGTTCCAAAAAAAAAAAAAAGGCAAATGGTTTCCTCCATTTGTGGATGCTAACACCAAATCCCCAGTTGGCAGGCGAACTGAGCAACTTTATCATTATATTTCTTTGTATCTGAAACCAACTGTGCTATTATAATGTGAATCTCTTAATGGACTCTAGAACTGACCTACCCGTAATTACCATATGGGTAGAAGTTATGTATTCATATTCTAGAGTAATATAAAATTAAATGGAAAAATGTGAATCCCAGAATATATTTAGGAATTAACATACAGTTTATTCCCAGAGGTCATAATTCTGATACATATGTGTTGTTTATATGGGCATAATTTGGAGTAAGAGAAAGGGGAAGGAACAACAATAACATAAGGACTGGGTCAAAGAGCTGACTAATACAGTTAAATTCTGCTCAAAACAACAAGCCTCTGCCGAAAAAAAAAAATTCCTTGGAAACACTGAAAGATGCAAGACATGTATGGCAGAATGCATAAACAGGTGGGGGAGGGGCAGGGAGAGGGGAAGGTATCCAAATTGGAATGAAAAATGATGTACGAAATATACAAAATGTCAATAAAAATTATTTTATAAAAGAAAACAAATAAGAGATTTTCAATTTCTGGACTAATTCAATAATAAATAGTGTTAATGAACATTCAGTATCCTGAAGGAAGTTTAAAATTTAATTATTTTTCAATGAATTATGTTCCCCATATTCATCTTGATTATTAAGAAAAAAATATAACCTGGCTTAGGCTGAGTTGTCATATATGTTACCTCATGACTTAGAATACATACACCACCGAGGTCTTTGGAAAATCAATGTAAAGAAAAGTCAATTAAGTGAAAGAAAAGTTATATTCTGCTATGTATTTTGTAAGTATAGACACCAAATAAATTTCATGATTAATTTAAAAGCTCATAAAGACTTGATCTATCTGTATAGCATTTATCACATAGTCCCAAGTACTTAATATTTGTTTCCACTGCTGCAAGTCCCCATGGCTTAATACTTGTTCGTGAGTGTATTCTCAGCTATGCATGCCTTTATGTCAATTAGAGTTGAATGGAGTCTCTTTTCTAAGTCTACTGAACATTCTTACAAGATAACTATGCAAATAATTTTTGATTTAAGTAAATTTCAAGTCATGGAACATGGACCTTTAGTATTCCCCACATATTCAATTATATGCCATTTTTAATTAATTAATGACAACATTTCATTGATATATGCACAGGTATGTCTCATATCTTTGCATATACACACAAACAGTAATTTGATAGGTATTATAAGGCAATCAGGATTGTTAGAGCCTCCACACCAACACATTTAATAGCTGTGGAATATTTAATGCTTTGGGAAAAATGTTTCTCTACTTAGTTTCATAAAGTGAGGGGGCAAGAAAGTATATAATAGTTGAGTATAGAAATATACATAGGTGTATGTTCCTTACATTTGGTGTACTGCAGATGTTAATCATGGATAATGATGTCTATATCTCTATATAGATATATAAATTGTGTTTATCATGTTTATGTACATAGATATAAGTATAATTAATACAAATCTGTGCACCAAAAATGATTAGAATTAAAATGACCAAAATACCAAGTGAACTACATTTCTAGATTGGGACCTCAGACATTTTACTTTTCAAGAAATTTTCTCTTTTTTTTTAATTTTTAAAATTTAATTTTATTATTTTTTATGTTTATGAGTGTACTGTCTGCATGTAGGTTGGTGCACCGTGTCGTGCAATGCCGTGGAGGTCAGAAGAGAGCGTCAGATTCCCCTGGATATGGAGTTAAAAATGGTTCTTAGCCGCCATGTGGGTGCTGGGAATTGAACCCAGGTCCTCTGCAAGAGCAGTCGGCACTTTTAACCACTGAGCCATCTCTCCAGCCCCATCAAGAAATTTTCAACTTTCCAATCATAATACAAGTCTTACACATAGCTAAGAAGAAAAAAAAATAAATATTTGTTCACTTGGAAAATGGCCTTATTTTGACAGATCAGGGATTTAGTATGGTTATCAAAAATAATTTCATCATAAAAAAGGTTTTAAATACTAGAATAGACTGCTAAATTTTCATGATTTTTATCTTTGCAAACCTTGATGTTTTCACCATTTTAAGCCTCAGGTTTTTAAAATCTTAACAGCAAGTCCAATGGATCTGTGATCATACAATATTTTGTGACCACACACAGGAATTTTTTTTCTCTCAAAAAAGAATTTTGTTAGGAAATTTCATTTATGATAGGTAATCATTTTTTCTAAGAATTAAATCACATTGGATATTCTTATGCACTTTCACCCAGGAATATCCATACATGAATAAACAAATAGATAAATAGATCAATAAACAGATGCATAATATCCTTTACCATGGAGAATCCCTGATGAAATTATAAAGTAAGTATTCTAAATACAGTAGTAATTATTGAAACTGTACTTGTGGTGGTTTGAATGAGTGTTCCCCATAGGCTCTAGGTATTCAGACATTTGTCTCCAGTTGGTGGTGCTGTTTCTGGAGGTCTTAGAAGGTGTGGCCATGCTGGGGGAAGTGTGTCACTGGGGGCGGGCTTAGTGAGCTTAACAAGCCTCGTGCTCTACAGTTACTCCTCTCTGCTTCCTGTGCTCTTTGCTATATGTGACCCTCTGTTTGCTGCTCTGGATCCGGCCACCACGCCTCCCGCCACAATGGACTAATTCCCTGGAACCGCCAATTGTAAGCTCAAATAAACTCTTCCTTTTATAAGTTCCTTGGTCTGGTGTTTTATCACAGCAACAGAAAACTGACTAATACAGTTATTGGTACCAGAGAGTGGGCTGTTGGCTGTGAAGAACCTGACCATGTGTATGTTTGGAGAAGTGTGGAAGACTTTGGAACTTTGGGCTGGAAAGGCTGTTGACTATTGTAAGCAGAGCTTAAAGGGCCATTCTAGTGGAGGCCTGGAAGAAAGCATGGCTGCAAAAGATGTGGTTCCAGGGGAAAATAAAGTCTTAGGCAGCAACCGGGATATTTTGATAAAGAGTCTGGCAGCAGTTTGCCCACAGCCCAGTTGCTTGCCTGATGCTAAGTTGAAAAGAGGTGGACTGATGTCTTTGGCGGAGGATATTTCAAGACAGCCTAATGTAGAAATGGTGGCATGGCTTTTAATGGTGAATATTATACAGATCTACAGTGAAAAAGAGCAGATGGAGCAGAAAGAAATGCAAAATGTACAGTTTGGCTCTGATAACTGCACTAGGAAGATTAAAGGTGGGGCCAAGGCATGTGAAGGAGAGGTTGGATCTGAAAACTGCACTAGGAAGATTAAAGGTGGGGCCAAGGCATGTGAAGGAGAGGTTGGATCTGAAAACTGCACTAGGAAGATTAAAGGTGGGGCCAAGGCTTGTGAAGGAGAGTTTCCTTTTGATAAGGAGTTTAAAGTGATTAAGGAAGGGCTTCGAGATTTACAAGTAAACAAAAGAATCAGTACCTTCAGGGCAAGACCACACCCAGCTAATCCTCCAGCAAGTCCAGGGCAGAGAAAAGTAGCAAATGTGGTTGAAATGGGCCAGGGTCTGGCCCGAACTTGCAGCCAGATTCGGCAATTTCATTCACGTGGTGCTGGCTTTAGAGACATGAAGTTTGCAAGAGTGAAGGGGTCATCAGCTCTTCCTCCACGGTTTCAGAGAGCCAAAGAGGCCAGGAAGAGTACAGCAGGGGTGTCCCTGAATAAAGAAGGCCGTGATAGGCCACTGCGTGAAGCTGTGAGTATGAAGCCTGGTTGGCAGCGGAGACCCCAAGAAGACTTTCGAGATGCCAGACCTGTGAGATATTTGCCAAGGAGAGCTGCATACGGGGAGTGGTACCAGCCTAAGAAAGAGATGTATGTTGCAAGCAAAGCTGGAAGAGCTGAGCCGTGTAAGCCCTTTGGAAGTCAAGTCCCAGAAGTCGCATGTGGAGCTACAGGACTTGGCGTTTGCCCTGCTGGTTTTCGGTCTTGTTTTGGTCCAGTATTTCCTCACTATGCCTCTATTCCTCCCTTTTGGAATGGGAATGTGTATTCGGTTCCACTGTACATTGGGAGTATGTAATTTGCCTTTTGATTTTACAGGAGCTTACAGTTAAGAGATTGGCCTGAGTCTCAGAAGAGACTTTGGACTGTGGACTTTTGAATGACATTGAAACTGGTAAAGACTATGGGGACTTTTAAGGTTGGACTAAATGCGTTTTGCATTTTATATGGTCAGGAGCCTATGGGGGCCAGGGAGTGGAATGTGGTGGTTTGAATGAGTGTCCCCCATAGGCTCTAGGTATTCAGACATTTGTCTCCAGTTGGTGGTGCTGTTTCTGGAGGTCTTAGAAGGTGTGGCCATGCTGGGGGAAGTGTGTCACTGGGGGCGGGCTTAGTGAGCTTAACAAGCCTCGTGCTCTACAGTTGCTCCTCTCTGCTTCCTGTGCTCTTTGCGATATGTGACCCTCTGTTTGCTGCTCTGGATCCGGCCGCCACGCCTCCCGCCACAATGGACTAATTCCCTGGAACAGCCAATTGTAAGCTCAAATAAACTCTTCCTTTTATAAGTTCCTTGGTCTGGTGTTTTATCACAGCAACAGAAAACTGACTAATACAGTACTCCAGAAGTCAAATTCTCTGCTACCAACAGTGCTGTACACAGATCACTCTTTTATTGTTTAATCAGAGTATATCTCACGTTTGTCATATACTTATAGTAGAAGTCATGCTCAGATTTAACTAAAATAAGTATGTCTTAGGGTTCCTCTAATACTTTAAATTGTATATTTTGACTTTACATTCTGTGGGTAGTATTGGGTTTGCTTTTTGTTTTACATTTTTTGAGAGAACCTCATGTAACCCAGTCTGGCCTCAAGCTTGTTGCATAGTAGAGGGTGTCCCTAAACTTCTGAACCTAATGCTCCACCTCCCAAATGTTCCAGTTATAGACATATGCCACCATATCTAGGTTATATTTTGTGTTTCTATAATTTTTTCTTTGGTTTTAATTTATATTCTTAAATATGTAAGATACACAGTCATCATAACTCTTTTGTAAACAGTGCCAACATGTAGACATTTAAAATGACACATTTGAACATGTGGAACACTGGTAGGGTACTCTCCTAGTATCTGTGACTCCCTGGGTTTCCTTATCAGAATAACAAAAGAAAAAAGTTGAACAACAAAGTTTACAGGGCTTCTGTTCCTCCTCCAAATTACACCTTTTTCACTGGCTGTTGTATTGTTTGCTTTTTCCTGAATTTATTTTTACTTTTTGTAAAATATATGTGAATACATGGTTATACTCATTAACAATGGCTTTTCCTAAATTATCTTTCCGCATTAATCATCTTTTTAAAGATTCATTAAAATTATAGGCTCATAAATGTCGTTTTTTAAAAAAATACAAAAGAATACAGTGCTACAACCACTAGTTTCACCAATCTGCTGGCATAGTATCCCGTAGTCACATCTTATGCAACATAGAAAGTTATTCAAACCAGGAAACTGATATTGAAACAATAAAATTAACTATTTTAGAAACAATGGATGCATGGCTGCACATATTTTTATTTTTGGAATTAAAAAAATCATGTTTGATTTATTGGGGTAGTATATGGGTGTGTGCATGTCAAGGCCTACATGTAGAAGTCACAGTACATCCTATATGGGTCAGTTCTCCTTCCACCATGTGGAGTGCCAGGATTGAACCTTGGCGATCAGATTAACAGCAAGTGCCTTTGCCTGTGAAGCCATCTCATTTGGCCTGATAGTTGGTATTTTTGTAAACTTCTATTAAATATGTATAGAGTCAAAAATGTATCTATATATTTATATGCAGATTCATGTAACCTCCACTGCATTCAAATATATATAGTTGATTGACTACTGCAAGGAAGCTCCTTTATAGCATCACTGTACAGTGATATATACTTCCTACTTTACCAATCAATGGCACCCAAATGATGTGTTCTCCATCTCTAACACTTTACCATCTCACAATTCTATATAAATAGAAACACAGTGTATGTAATCCCTAACCATTTATTTTGACATAATCGAATATTTACAGCAAGTGCAAACATAGAAGAAAAAATAGAGTTGTCATAAAATTCTAGGTTTTCTTCCTTAGTAATATCCAAAACAGAGTGTAATATGAAAACTTGCAAACCTGTTGGACATAGCTCACAACTGTGCCCTAGCATTTGTAGGCTGAGGCAGGAGGATTGCCACTAGTTTGATGCCAGAGACCCTGACCCAAACAACAATGAAAAAAGCTGGAATTTGTAAGATATATTTCATTGCATAGATAGATTTGTATCCTATATGTATGACCACCACAACATTAAAAATTTAGAACAAGATCCTAGCACTACACCTTAATAGAAAGATCTACCTCTCCTCATAGTTCTAGTTAGCATGTAAACAAGATCAATTTTCATCATTTCTATAGCTTGTAAATTGGAATCAGAGTATGAGAATTTTTAAAAGTGAATTTCTTTTTTACTCAGCAGTCTTGGTAGATAAATCATTAGTGTTTCTTCTTATCCTATAATATGAATGTCCCACATCTTATTGAAACATTTGCCTGCATGTACCCGTGGTTTGATTCTTCTTATCTCACTGTATGAATGTTCTACAGTTTGCTGGAACATTTGCCTATTGTTGAAATATCTTGGTTGTTTCTACTGCTGAGCTGCAACAAACAATGTTGCCATGAACAATTATGTAGAGAGGTTTCTGTGGGGAGATACAAGGTCCCATTTCCTGGGGTAAGTGCACAGAAGCCCAACTGCTACGCTACTTGGCTACTTGGTGAGTGGAAGTTTGTATTGTCTTTTCAAAGTTTTCAACTATTTTGTAGTTACATGCAATATTATATTCTTGCCTGCATTTATTCTTAACCTTATTCATCGATATTGTTAGCACTATTTGGCATTACAATTTTATTATATTATTCTATATTAGTTGTTTACAGAATAATTACACTGTGATGTGTCATAAGAGATTTTAATTGTCAATTGCCTGATACTTAACGAAGTTGAAATTCTTTCATGTGTTTGTTATCTGTGTAGATTCATCGACAAAATGTTCCTATATTGCTTTTGCCTATTTCCTTCTTATTTGGCGGTCCTTAGGAGAGAGCCCAAACATTTGTCCATGCTAAGCATTTACTCTTTACAGTGAGCTATATACCCATTTTAATTCTTTTTGAATGTGTACTTTTTAAGTGGTGTTTTTTCTTACTTAAACAAACATGGCTTATGAACATCTTTTCACAACTTTTCCTTTCATTCTTCAGAAGACATTAGAAATGAGATTCATTTCTAATTTCAGTGAGGTATACATGTTCTATGGATTAAGCTTATCAAATAATGTCTGATAAAACTGAAGGTCCCCCCAAATCTCTTTTGTCATAGAAAAGTTTATCAATTTAAATTTTTACATGTATATTTATGGTCTATCTTTATCTGATTATACACAAGATTATAAGATTGAGTCACGATTCAGTTTTTTCACTAATAGAGGCTCGATTGCTATAGAAATATTTGCTTCAAAACCCAATCAACTTGAAGTTTTTATGACTATTCAGTTTGACATTTATTATTCTTTGAACTGTTCATACATGTGTATTATGAAACATGTATAATGATTATATCCACCTCTCACCTCCCACCTCCAACTATCCCCAGGTCTTCCCTCCCAAGCTTCATGTCATCCTTTAAAAAAAAATAATGCACTGAGTCCAATTAGGACTGCCCATATGCAAATGGCTGTCAAATCATCTAACAGGGCATGGGAAACCTACAAGTGGCCAATCTCTTAAAAAATGATTCTCCCTCCCTGTGCAGCTATCTACTGCATACCAAGTCTTGGCAATGGGTGAGGCTTCAGGATCCACTCTGCAGTCTATGCTGGAATTTTTAATTGGCTTAGACATGAGCAGGGGGAAAACTACTGCTTCGAGTTAGTGTATACAACAGCCATGTCATACACAAAAGACAGCATTTCACAGCTCTCCTCCCAATCCTCCAACATTCTTAAATATTACTTTTCCATAATTCACTGAGATGGAGGCATCTATATAGTGCCAACTCGGTTCTGCTCATCTATGTATCAGTTTAGCTGCCATTATCTACCTGCACATCTCTCTTAAGCAAAGCATAGATTTTAATATACATCTATCTGTCTATCCATCTAGCTATCTGTGTGAAGGTTAAGGGAGGATGTGTGAGTGTGGGTATAGGTCATGAAATCATAAAGTGTTCCATAAGATTAGAAAAAAAGTGGTGTTGAAGCAGAGAGAGATACATTGAGCACATGTACATGTAAGCTGGAAGGAGGCTACTGTGGGCTAGGAAGAGGAGGAATAAAGTGAGGGAAAGATCAATAAAACCAGCCCTGGAAATCATTAGTCTGGCTTCAAACCTGTGATCTTCCTTCTTCTGTCTCTATATGCTGCAATTACATGCATGTACCAGCAAGTACTGCCACAAGATTGTTATGTATGAAGTGAGAAATTCATCATTGTATATTTCTTATTGAATATTTTTACATGTCGCTAAATATGTACAGTGTCTGATGTTAATATTCCCAACCTAATTTTCTTTAGATTACCATATTTTAATTTTCTGTTTCTTCCTTAACAAATATGAGTAAATTTGAGATGTTTAAAAGCTATATATTATTTTTCAGTTCCTTTAAAACCATACTGAATTATGTGAAGAACAATCTGTTTCCTATCTCATCTACATTGTAGGCTGAACACAATTCCTTGAGTTTGGAGGAGGAAAATATCAACTTCCTTGCTGGTCAGCTGGCAGGTAACACCCTAAGCTCTTTATAATTGTTTTTGTTTTGCTTTGTTTTCCTGTCTTGGTACACAAGCAGAATTGTTAGCCCTCCTGCTGTTCTGAGTATTAGAAACAAGATAGAATTATAACCAGATGAAACAAACTCATCATTTTGTCTGAGAAGGTAAAAGGCCCTCTCAGAGAGGCATGGGCCTTACTCAGTATGAGATGATAAGAAGCCATAGTAGGCCAAAAGAGGGAGAAATATCAGCAGTCAGGACAAAAAAAAACTCTGAGTGAAGACTAATGCATGACAGTTTTGAGTCAAGGCAAACAGAAAGACTGAGACTCCTCCAATGGGTCTTCATGTATATATCCCATGTCTAAAGAAGTAATTAGCAAGCATGCGGCCCTTGATCAAAAAAACAGGGGGAGTGGGAACAACACAGGAAGGAAGTGGAAGAACCTTAGTGAAGACTGAAGACCCCCAAGTAGGACAAGACACAGAGGGCCATATGACAGCAATAGTGTCTGAAGCCAGTGTTCACTTTCTCTTTGAGAGTTCTCCCCCTTCTACCCAATGTCAGAGTAGAGCTAAAAGCAGACTGTCTAATTTCTGAAAGGATTTAGTAAGTAAGTTAGTCAAATATGCTAGAAGGTACAGGTTACATAGCCTAGGAACCCTATAATAGAAGAGAAATAATCCACGATGAGGATCCCAAAGAATGAGAATTTAAGAGATAAACATCATGGAGTAAATGTGTACAAAAGGAGACTAGAGAAATGGCTCATCAGTTAAGCAAACTTGCTGATCTTGCAGAGGTCCCCAGTTCGGTTCCCTAAATCCACACTGCAGCTTACAAGTATGTAATTCCAATTCCAGGCCAGCTGATATCCTCTAACCTGGCCTCAGCTCCATGTATGGATGTGGTGCACACACATACAAGTAGGCAAACACTAATATATGTAAAATAAAAATAAATCATCAAAAGAAGTAGGAAGGATAGATGGAGGGGTAGGAAGATCTGCCAGTGCTTTACCATGGCTGCTCTCTCCTAGGTAAATGGCTTCAGGAACGAGTTCAGCCAAAACATTCTCCCAGATACAGTTTGTTTCTTAAGGCCATCAAAGAGGGGCACTATCACAATTAAATGGTAAAAAAAAATTCCTAGGGATTTTTAGAAGCCCAGGTAAGTCAGAAGAAAGAATGAAAGGAACTTTCATTCATTAATCCAAGAGCATGCACAATGTAGTACCCTGTAGCCTCATTTCAGCTGCAATATATCAGGATGTGAAAGCTGCAAAGTATTCCTTCTAAAGAATCACTTTTCAAAGCAGTAGTAATTGTCCTATAGATAACAATCCAAAGAGGGGAGGAGAAATTGATCCAGGTACTACTGATTGTTAAATAAGATCTAAATGAAGAATAGAGGAACACAGTGATGTAGAACAGAATGCCTCTCACATCAGAGTCCACTCTTGCTCCTGACAGCCTGAGCTGGGCTGCCTGGATAACTTTTCTACAGATTTCAGAGTGCCATTTTCTTAGGGACCTTGGTTTGTAAAGCATGCATGTCCCTAGTCTCATCACTCATTCAAAAAAGTCTCCTCAGGAATTAGTGAGGAACCAGCTCCTGTACAGCAAGATCAGACCCATGGAGCTTCAAGTCTTGGCCCAGTGCATTGTGGTAGAGGGAGAGGGAGTGGCTTATAAACATCTTTTTCTCAGACTGTTGCTTTTACTTTCATTAGCCTTCTCTTTTGAGAAGGCTAATCAGAGATTAATTTCTAATTTCAGTGAGGTATAGTTGTTCTATAGATTAAACTTATCATATAATGTCTAAACACTCTTCCTCAAACTGAAAATCCTCAAGCATTTTGTCTTTGAAAAGTTTATCCACTCTAAAAATTCTAAGTCATGTGAGGAACCAACAAATCTCTCCTCTTTGAAGAGAAAAAGCCACATGCACTGCACCCTCTAGAAGACAAGATCATCAGGACACTCTTCCCTGGTTCCCTGATTCCTTGTTCAACCCTGGGAGGACTCTACAAAGGGCACTCACAAGTCATATAACTTTATGCTGTTCTTTTCTCTCTCTCATTTTTTAGTGAGCTAAAAGTAGTAAAGTCGTACCATCGGAAGAAATATTCTAAGCTGCTCTCAGGATTCAAGGTAAGGATTCTAAATTAGGAGTTAGGGACCCACTCACATTAGGTCACAAGTTGCCCCACGGTGTCCACTTATAATGTTTAAAACTTGTATTCTGAGATGGACATAAGAAACACACACACACACACACACACACACACACATTTCCTCCTTTTATTCACTAGTAGTTGAGTAACTAGTAGAATGAGAGGTTAACAGACAAGTAATTAGGAAGAACCTCATTCAGTGTTAGGAATTAATTTGTAGACACTGAATGATGATGACTAAAGGGCACTTATTGCATACAGTTGGTAACTTTATAAGCTCTACTCTGGTCTGCAACTTTTGGATTCTCTAAGTAGTATTTGGGGTTTCCTTGCTCTCCTTTCATTTTCATGGGCCTCAAAACCAGTAAATATTTTATTTTCTAGCCTCAACATTAGGAACTCAGACTGGGATATAGATAAGACTGAAGCAATTACCCACAGTTGAACATAAGAAACCAAACAAATCTTGAATGTTATTAATCCCGACTATCTTAGGTTAGGATATCCTAGCATTGTATTCGTTCTTTTACTGAATAACACTATCAGGACAACAGAAAGAAGTTTTGTCAAGATATACCTTGACTGTAAACTGAGTGGATCATAAAATTTAAGTATTGAAGTGACAGCTAACTAGGGAATGTCAATAAGGATGGCCAAATTCTGAACAGTTTACTTCCTGTACTGGGGCCCAAGGGAGTTTGCATTCTTCTTCTGATGAAGTTAAAATTACAAATGCAAGAGACAAACTGCTGGCTGCTTCAAAATAAGGCTCCTGAGCATTGAAGGGATTGCAATACCCCACAAAACTCCTGGGGAATCTAGTTTCTGGATTGGGCCCTAGGATTTTCCAACTAGAGAAAGTGAAAGAAGGGCCTCCCACATTGAAGTTTCTGAGTAGATATGATTTTTGTCTTATGGGAGAAGTTTTATATTACAGTACAGAATATGGTTCCAGCCTTATTAGGTTCCATGTTTGTGAAATATATGGGCATTATGAGGCATTTTTTAACTTAGAAAAGAACCAGCAAGTGTTTCAGAATCAAAAGACTCTCCTGAGAACACTGATAGTTTTCATGTTTCTTTTCTAGAGCTCAGCAGAATTCCTCTTTCCTTCTACCAGCTCTTGAGGGCACAGAGACCAGCATGATAGAAGGCATTTGAACTTTGTAACTTGATTTTTAGAAGCCTAGTGGAAGTAGCCTCTGCCACCTATAGCTGTAATTGACTTTACTAGCTGAATACATTCACATTTTCCCCTTTCTCTGACAGTGATTACTGATTGCTGCCTTCCTGTCTGCATGTTTGTCTTCTTCTAGACACTAGCTTCATCATGTCTCAGATTCAAGAGAATCCAGAGTGCACAGCTGACCAAGGCGGGGCCTCCACGGAGACTGAGAGCCTTGAAGTTGCACGGATCTCCATGGAAGGCGAGGAGTCATATGCCGACCCTCCTACTGTGGCACCTACCACCCTGAAATTCGAGACCTGTGAGGAACCTGAGGGCCATAATACTGGACAGTTCTCTGAGGACGTGAAGAAGTCATGTTCACCTCCTCCTCCACTGGTACCTACCAGCCAGAAAAGCGAGAGTTACAAAGAGACCCAGAGCGCAGGGACTGAGGACTCTGAGAATGTGGAGGAGCCACTTTCCACTCCTGATCCTGTGATGCCTGCCAGCCCAAAAAGCGAGAGTTCCAAGGAGACCCAGGGCCTAGAGGTTGCACAGGTCTCTGAGAATGTGGAGGAGCCATGTTCCCTTCCTCCTCCTCTGTTGCCTTGTAGCCCAAAAGGGGAGAATAACGAAGAGACCCAGAGCCTGGAGTGTTCACTGGTCTCTGAGGATGTGAAGGAGCCACTTTCTCCTCCTCGTCCTCTGGTTGCTAGCAGTCCAAATGTTGCGAGTTATAAGGAGATGCAGGGCCTAGATGTTGCACAGGTCTCTGGGGAGGTAGAGGGGCCATCTTCATCCTCTCATCCTCTGTTGCCTAGTATCCTGAAGGACAATCCTGTGGATGAGACACCCAGCACTTCTCAGGGTCCTGAGAGTAGTTCTGAGTCTACTGTTGCTGCTGCAGCCTCATCTCCAAACAAGGCTGGTGAGGGTCCCAGTGGACAACAAGCACAGTGTATCCCATTTAACATGCCACCTGTGCAATTTCTGCAGCATATAGCTGATGATCGTGTCAGTAAGAAAGTTGATTTCATGGTGAATTATATGCTCTACAAGTATCAAATGAGGGAGCTAATGACCATGGAAGATATGATAAAAACTGTTATTAGAGAAGATGATGCTCTTTTCCATGAGATACTTACTCGAGCAAATAATTGCATGGAAATGGTTTTTGGCCTAGAGGTGAGGGAAATAGATGCTACCGATCATGTATATTGTCTCTTTATAAAATTGGGCCTTACCTATGATGGGATGCATGATGATGAATATTCCTTTCCCAAGACTGGTATCCTAATACTTATCCTAGGTTTAATCTTCATGAAGGGCAATTGTGCCACTGAAGAGGAGATATGGGAAATGCTGAATCCCATGGGAATCTTTGCTGGGGAACCACATTTCCTGTTTGGTGATCCCAGGGAGCTTGTAACTGGAGAGTTTGTGAGGGAGCAGTACATTGAGTACCAGCCTGTGCCCCATAGCTTTCCTGTAAGTTACAAATATGTGTGGGGCCCAAGAGCTCGTGCTGAAACCAGCAAAATGAAAGTCTTAGAGTATGTGGCCAAGGTTCATGGGGGTCACCCCAGTGACTTCCAGTCTCAGTATGAAGAGGCTCTGTTAGAAGAACAGGAGAGAACACTTGCTATGCTTTTAGAAAGGGCTGCCTCCAATTGGATGGACTTCGAAACCACCTGCGCCATGGCCAGCAGGTACTACCCACCCCCATCCCCATCCCCACCCTAGGACAATCAAAGATAGTCTGTTCCTGTGTTCTTTTCAGCGAGTTTTCAGAGAGTTGAAAAAAGTAGGCCATGGGTTGATCTAGAGAGAATTAGCTATAATAGTGCTACTTTGTATTTGTAACATGACATTTTCTTCTTTTATTGTTTGCTTTGCTCTAATTCAAATGTTTTGTTTGGTAGCATTTTTAGTTTCAGATTTTCCACTTAATGCTGTACACTAATTTAGTAATAAGAGCTTCGTTGTGGTCTAAAACTAATTCATAAATCCATCTATCTCTATCTAGATTTATATAACATGGTTTTGCTAAACTTTCCATTTTAAAATAGCTGTGATCGGATATTTTTTCCTTCTAACTTTATCATAGGCTACAAAGTACTTGGTGGGTGCAGAATCTTAGAGGGGGTTGGGTTGGTGGGTGGGAGGGGTGTGGGGGGGGGGTTGTGGAGGGGTTGTAGGGGGGTTGGGGGGGGGGGGGGGGGGGGGTTGGGGGGGGGGTTGGGTTGGGGGGGGGTGGGGTGGGGGGGGGGTAGGTGGTTGGGGGGGGGGGGTTGGGGTTGTGGTGGGGGGGGTTATATAGAGTAGTAATATATATTGATTAACTTTATGTTATGGTGATAGGTGGTAAGGTTGAAATTGGCTCGGGACTCAAGATGGGAGAAGAAGCTAAGAAGTGTGAGGAACAGAAGGTGACAAAGAGCGAGGCGTGAGGGAAAGTAGAGAGAGATTCTCTGTCTAAGCTTATATCTTCGAATAAGGTTTTTTTGAGAGTTACTCAAACCTTATTTGATCTTCTATTTTGCAAGAATTATTTCATTTTACTGGGATTCTAGAGTAAGCACCCCTTAGCCTCTTCCCTTTTAAATGCACTGATAATGGTAGGATATCTTCCAATATTTAAAAGACAGGAAAAAGATAGTGTAATAGTCACTTTTCTGTTGCTGTGATAAAACCATGAGGACCAAACAACTTATAAAAGGAAGAGTTTATTTGAGCTTATGATTGATGGTTCCAGGGAATTAGAGTCCATTATGGTAGGGAGGCATGTTAAAGCTGAGGTTCACATCTTCAAGTGGGAACAGGAATCAGAGAGAGCAACTGGATTCTGTCAAGGCTTTTTGAACTCTCTAAGTCCAGCCCCAGTGATGTACCTCCTCCTTTATGCCCACACCATCTAAGACCTACAAAAACAATGCCACCAACTGGGGAAATGGGGAAAAAATGTCTGAATACTCTAAGCCTATAAGGGACATTCTCATTCAAACCACCACAGATAGTGTTTATAGATCACGGATCTTTGTGAGCGCATTAAGTATAAATATTCTGGGAGAAGGGAATGCAGCAGTGGTAAGCTATAATTCTTGAGAGAGTGTAAATTGTAACTTAAATTTTGAGTTCAAGAAAAGTTGTATAGTGAGCATAGATGATTCCTTTGCATGATGTGCCTCAAAGTCAACATGGAATCTTTGAGTGCAAAACTAGCAGTTAATGTTTGAAATCATGATTCTTGTCTACCCAATCTTCTTACAGAAGTGTAGAAAGTGGTTCCCTGGGCAAACCCCTTAGTAATTGAATGTAGCTCTTAAACTAAGGCTTTGTGCTGCAAGTATGCTCCAAGAACTTTCTGATAGTAAGAGAGAGATGCAGAATCCACTCAATTGGCATTCATTATCCAAAGGCTGATAAAGCTAGAAACCCATTTTAAAAGGAAAGGAATGAAATATTGACAGTAATTGAATGGAGGTGAGGAGTTAGTTCTTGTCAAAAATTTCAGGAATTTTGAGTTGCATCACTGTAAAATGAACCCACGTTTTCACTAAAGAATAAGACTTCTCAGGGGAAAATTACCAAGGTTAATTGTTTAGTAGTATTTGGTTTGCTTGAAGTTCCATTTTCTATAGTGTGGTTTGGCCTGGTCATTTCCACAGTGGACCATGCAGAAATCACATGTGGGAAAGCACAGCACACAGACACATGGTAAGGTATAAATCAAAATATATCATGGTATTTTATTCAAAAGTAACAGATCATTATATAGGCAGTGTGACATCACCTGCCAGGGACTGATCTCAGACCCTAGCATTACTACTTTGCACTTTGTGTGCATAACCAGAGAAGTCTTGTGACTCTCACTTGTCCCTCTGGGAGGCACTGGCTGGAAATGTTAGCTCATGCATACCTAAGCTCACATTAGATTCACCTACATCTCCCCCTTTTGTGTATTAGCTTCCATAAGCTCAGATAGCATAAATTACTTTTGTCTGGCCCAAAAAATACTAATTAATGCCCAAATAAAAATCTAATATAGAGAAAACCAACCAATATATACAAGCAACATTTACACAAACCCAATTAGCAAATATCTGTGTCCAATTTCACACACAAGGAATTTGGGTGTACCCAAAATTTCAAGTCTTGCTGAAAAGGCCTCCACATTCAATTATGCTGACCAAATGAGAGTCCAGGCTGTATTTGTTTTGATCTCACAATTCATCTTCATTTCCTCAGCTCTTAAACTCTGATCCACCCCCTCTTCTGCAAGTGGGCCCTAGGCCTTGGGGAAATAAACAAGATCGGGTAAGAAGTAAAAGAGTCTATTTTTCATTTGAAGTGACACATCAGACACTCAGGTATGTCCAAGCCTTGTTTACAATGGATTGTCAACTCATCTAGAAGTCCCTTTCTTAATTTTACTAACAGAACGTAAATAGGAAGAAGTACAGACACTTAAACAAACATTAATTATCATGACAAGTCACATATTGGGCACAGGCATAAAAGCTTAGATGGTATCTTAATCTAAAAACTGTTCCTTTTGTGCCAAGGGGTGACAATAAATTTCTATTGTGCCCTATCATGTCTCTTAATCACTGGAGGTTCCAAACTTATGATATCAGCCTGTGTGCTACCTCCTAAGGAGTAGGCTATACCCAATTAAATCTTTGCGGTGTGCTAATATCTGGCTGCCAATAACTGCATCGATTCCAGGCAAGTGTGATGTAGCTGATGAGTCATGCTTGACCCAGGAGACCATTACCTTCCAGTAGTCTATATAATGCTCTCTGGCAACATAAAGGCCACCTATCCATTTATAGGGTGAGGTCTCTAAACATAATTTTTCTCTTTATGCTAACACCATATCTTCTTTGGTCAGTAGGGTCTTACTGTCCTTTTTAGGGTGTGCCTTGACATTACAGGCAAATAGCATTTGTTTTGGAGATTTTTAGAGCCCCCCTTTCCAACAGCTACTTGTTAAAATAGTCCATAACTGGTATCATAAGCTTTTTCTTTTTTACTCATATGACTCACCTGACCACAAAGTAAAATCTAGAGGTAGGACAGTTATCCAAAGGTTCAGGCACAAATGTCCATGTCTGTCCACTTTTTGGATGTGTAAACAAATCAACTCCCCTACTGGTAACAAAGTCCTCCTTCATTAATATGTTTTATTAACCATTAAGCTTTTAAGGATTTTATAATTATATCTGGCCCTGGTACCAATCCTTACTGAGTTTACTTTTAATCTTTGTTCTTTCTGGTGTGTGAGGTATGTCTCTAACCGATTTCAACTCTGTAAGACACTCACTCATTTGCCTTAGGTATTAAACATAAACCAGGTTAAACATAGCATAGGAAATTCCATCTATTTGTATTAATTGTTGCACCAAAGCAAAAATATGGAGCATTAGCTTAGATAATTCTTTATCACCTGTAGTAATCCTCTCAAACTCATCTGGTATCCAGGGTTTCTTACCCATAGCCTCTCTATATTTCTTTAGTTTTGATAGACTCATTGGGCTTCAATTCTGGCTGTGGTCAAATAACCTATTTTCTCTTTACTGACACCATATGGCTGCTGGAGGAGGCCCCAGCCAGGCAAAACTGTTCTCAACCTCAGCAAGATTTCTCTCAACAAAGAAGGGTACTCTATTTAACTTGGTTGGTTTATTACCCATCTATTGGACAGTTTGGTTGTTGTTGTTGTTGTTGTTGTTGCCGCTGTTGTTTGCACCTGTAAACTGTTTTCTGTTGTTGTTTTCACCTGTGAACTGTTTTCCAGGCTCCAAAGCCCTTTGGAAGCTCTTTAGGCACAGCACAGAACCTGGTTTGGTACTCTCTTTAATCAATGCTTTTGGGGGGGGGGATAAAGAATATCTCTCCAAGAGACCTCATGTCTGTTAGACAAAGGAAGCAGTCCAAGCATGTCCCATAAGGAGTTACTGCCACAAGAAATGACTCTTAACCCAGAGAGATATCAGCAGGAACCTTGTGTGTTGGTCCCCTGCAAAAGGGACTTTTTTCATAATTCTTCCATTGTTTTTTGATGCTTAGATGGCCCAATCTTTCTTCTGGTGGCTCCTGGTCGATCTTTCTAGTCCAAAGACACACACTTTTCAGAGGTACCCAAGTTGGCTGTGGCTCTGTTTGTGAGAACCAAACCTGTTTCCCATAGTACTGTATAGGGTTTTTGTCTGTTGGTTGGTTGGTTGGTGTTTTTTTATTTAAGTGGTAAGTACACTTAGACAACAAATGTGAGGAATCTCCATACCAGCCCAATTACATCAGTGTCTAGTTTTCTGTAAAACCCAGGGACCCCAAGCCCAATAGAGGTTTGCTTACACAAAAAATAAAATCCAGTCCATTTTTGTTGTAATCTCACAATTCACCCCCCCTCCTTGGCCATTACAATCTGGCACACCCACCTCTTGTATGAGAGTCCCTGGGCTTTGGAGAAAAGGGTGAGGAGGAATGAGAGATAGCAGATCCAGGTGTTTTTTTTTTTTTTCTCTTCTTTCTTCTCTCCCCTTTTCCCTCTTTTGCCTTTCTGGGTGACAGGTCAAATTCTTGGGACTGTCCATGTTCTGTTTATGATGGACTGGTGAGGCATCTAGAAATCTCCTTTTAATTCTAGTAATAAAAGGCAAATAGCAACATATATTAAAATTTGTAACGTGTTATTCTTTTATTTATTTATTTATTTATTTATTTTATTGATGCTTTGTGTATTTCATACATCATTTTCCAACTCAGTTCAGGCATATATCCCCTTACCTCCCCCCTACCCATCCCAGAACATGCATTCTGCCGTAAGTTTTCTGCATCTTTTTCTGCTTTTTTGTTTTGTTTTGTTTTCATTTTTTTAACAATAAGTGATAATTTGTGAGTACAAGCATCCTTCATGTAAAACCAATTTGCAAGCAGTTGTGCCCAAACCCACACAGCTCATGGGTACCACCATCCAGCAGGGGGGGGGGCTTGTATGTTCAATCAAGTTGATCAAATGAGTGTCCAGTCTATATTGCTGTAGTTTCAGCATTAACCCCAATCGCAGCCCTTACTTTCTACCACTCCCCCTCTTCTGCAGATTGTTCCCTAGGCTTAGAAAAGGGGCATAGGTGGATAAGAAGCAAAAAAGTCTACTTTCTCTGGAGCTGATGTCTTGGTCTCTAGTCAATTCTGGCTGTTTTCTTTCATGGGCTGCCAGCTTGTCCAGGCACAACCTTTCGATCCTATTAATGAAGCACATGCAATTAGATATATAGGTATTTAAACAGTACTAATTGTTATGGTAGGCTACTTTGGTATAGACACAGATGTTTGGATGGTATGTTAATTCATGAATTACATTATCTTCTGTTAAGTATGGCAGGGTCTTCGTGTGGTTTATAACATCTCCTAACTATTAGAGGATGTAAGCTTGTGGCATCAGCTGTGGGTTATTCGTCCAAGGAGAGAGCTAATAGCCAATTAGATTTGGGATATACAGACATATGGCTGCCACTGCTGCACAGTATTTCTAGGCAGATGAGGTGTAGCTGGTGCTGACAGAGGAGTCTTGCTTGACTCAAGGAGACCTATATTTGCTTTACTGGTTTAGTGGCCTTTGGTAGCACTCTCTGGCATTCCAGAGACCATCCGTATGCTTGCAAGTGCGGTCTCCATATATCTTTCCCATGTTTATATCAGGTCTTCAACAGCAGGGCCTTATCGCCTCTCTTCCTGCAAATATTCCAGTTTGGAGGCAAGGAGCCTTTACCTTTTGTGGGGGATATAGATAGATATGAAAACTTTTTGTCAAAAAAACTTGCAACCCAAATCTTAAAACTAACTATGGGAAAGGATTTGTATATTCCAACAGGCCAGAGTATCACCAACTTAATGGCTGAGAAAGAAAATTCAGCTTTGCAGTGAGTAGGATGTGCCAGAAAGTGCCAGCAGAAGGATTGACTCCTCTGGGCATTGAAGGGAAGAAATGCCTCAGATTGCTGCAGACATCAGGCCCCTCTGTGGATCCTACTAGTAACAACTATTTTTAATGATTCCTAATGAAGCTTGCCTTCTAGGTGCCGCAAAGGTTTTAATACA